>CAUYPO010089987.1:0-13046 GCA_963574435.1 Cheirogaleus major
CATCCATGCCAACATTTATTGTTTGGGGACTTTTTGATAAAGGCCATTCTTACTGGAGATAAGTGATATCTCATTGCAGTTTTGATTTGCATTTCCCTGATGATTAGAGATGTTGAGCATTTTTTCATATGTCTGTTGGCCATGAAATAATTATTAATAAAAAAACTATTTTAGATTTGATCCTTTATATAACAGTACCTATTTTCCTATTAATCAAAGGTCAATAGTCTAGGAAAAGGGACTTTTTTAGATCATCTCTGGAATGAACAATCACTTTATCTTTGTAAATGAGAGGAGATATTTTTAAAGAAACACTCTTGCATTGATTAAATAGCTAGTTTTATCTGCACAGCTATAGCATAGGATTCTAGAGGATATGTTTGGGGAATCTGGTGTGTAGTTTCTCTACTAGCATCCTCAGGTGCTGACTAACACAAGTGTAGGGAGCTTGAAACATTACTAGAATGCTATTCTTGGTAGAAGGCATTCCAGAACTTTTCTGGAAAGGGGTTAAATTGATTGATTTATCTAGTGACAGATTTTTATCCTCATTTATTAAGTAATCTTTCCTACATATGACTTAAATGGGACCACACCCAAATTATAAGTTCTATTTATCTCTTCCTTGCTCTTCGGTATTTCCTTGGTAGGTCTGTGTATTTGTTTACATGGATTCTGGCCTGAGGACCAGGGCTAGCTTTGAGGGCAGAGAACATATGTTGCATTTTATGTGTTATAATATGAGTCTTAACTGGGAAAGGCTCCTTAATTTATACATATTCCCATTTTAAATTGATAAATTATCTTTCTTCAAGTTGGGAATTTGAAGAATTCTCTGTTGCAATATTAAGTTAATGGTGAGTCTTAAAGGGTAATATGTTTATTGTTGTAATAGAGTTTGGGAAGCAATAAAGATTGCCAGGAGGGAAGAGGAAAAGTAAGAATCATAGCTGGAATTCAGAAAATTTTGTAAGTTTAGAAAAAGTGATAGATCAAATTATAAGAGTAAGGCCAATGACAAAAATGTAAGAGTATACGTGAGTGGAAAAGGAACTTTGAGCAGAAGGTCAGTTGAATAAAAAGCAGGAAGTTTCTTCATGTCTAAATAGAGCTAGGAGCTAGTAATATCTTGCTTTTGGTTTCTGAATATCATAGTATAATTATGTTAATGCTCTTAATAGTGCCTGGCATACAGAAAACAATCAATGACAGACATGGTCATCATCATCATCATCATCACATCATCATTTTGATTTGAAATGAGGAAACTGTCCTGGCTAATATTAATATTTGCCACATAAGAAAATTTAAAAATGGTTTCTTGTATCCTTTTCCAAACTTAAATTGTGCATGCTATTCAATCTTAATGCCATTGTGGCTCATGTCACATGCTCCTTCCTCTTTATTTTTATCACAGAGGGATGCAGGCTCTCCTATCTACACATGATGAGTTCAGTGATTTAGAAATCAAGCCCTCTAGCTACATTACCTGTTCAGTTGCTGAACTGTGACACACTGTTTCATTAGTCATACCAGGTTGTTTTGGAAATATATCCCATCAACCTATAAATTATGGAACTGCTGTTATAAATTCATAACACAACTATATGGGAAGTTTTAGATTAAGTTCATATTCTCTTTGCCCGAATTAAAATATGAATGAGCTACTTTGCATCCCATACTTTGGTTCACTGAAAGTCTGAAGTGGGAGGATGTTGTTAGAAAAAATATATATAAGAACACAATATTATTTGAAGTCCATAACCAATCTGTCACTTTGACAGATACATGTTCTTGGTTTATTTTAATACTTAGATTGGAAAAAAAAATTACCTAGATTGAAAAAAATTTAAAAATTCCAGTTCAGTCTTCTTATGGCTTTCCAAGTCTATAAAGATTTTTGTTCCCAAGTGGGAAAGAAGATCAAGAGAAACTCCAAAGAAGAGGATAAAGTTTTATGTCTGATGATGATTAATCCAGGATGTTATTTATGTCTCTACTAGCATGTTGACTTATTTTGCCAAGTCCTTAATTCAATTAAACAATAAGTATATAGTGTGTGGTAGGTAATATAGTTACCATGCTTGATGCCTGTCCTCCAATGGGAAATGACACAGATACATAGAAAGACAGTAGTAGGGGCTACTGTACTGTTAAACAAATAATATTGATAGCAAGTGTTCTCAAACTTCAGAATACTATCTTTTACTCTAAAAATGTTGCAGGGATTTCATTCTTAGGCTGGAAGTAGCACCTCTTTGCAGAAAACTCTAGCCTTGCCTCCAGCTTTGGCCTTTATACCACACTGGGGTTACTCATTTCTCACTTCCTGTGGGGATAAGCTAGAGTGGGATTTAACCAGGCTAGGAGGAGAACTATATGGTGAAGCCAAATATAGACTCTTTACATTATCCTAGATAGCCCTCAATTTACAGTCCTCCCAAATTTGTTGTCAGGTGATATCAGTTTCCCTGTTTGTAGTGATAGTGCTTACCTTAGTGCTTGGCACAAAGTACAAACATAACCGATGTTTGTATAAGCAATGGTTTCTAAAGTTGTTTTAACCCATATTTGTAAGTCAACATTTATAAATTTTAAAAACACCATTCCAACATTACTAAATTCAATTCTCAGAGAAGCCCCATGAACACATACCAGGTTTATGCCACTAGTCACAGCCAGCTTTACACACCATTCACATACCTCATATTCTATGAATGCCCCTTAGCCAGCCTTTGCATATACTTTCTACATTTACCTACTCGGGTTTTTATTCAATACCTACATTTGTTGAGCGCCTACAATTCTAAGATTGTTCTAGGCTACAGGGATACAGAATTGAACAAAAAATATGAAGTCTCTGTCCTTGCATTCTGTTGAGAAGATGGACACTAAACAAATAGAGACATAATATATCCATGATAAAGACTAAGAATAAAAACAAATCAGGGTAAGAGGATGCACAGGGATTGTAAGGGAGAGAACTATTTTGGTCAAAATAGTTCTCTCTAAAAAGATGCTATTTGAACAGAGACCTGAATATAGTGAGGGAGGAAGCCAAGAGCATTTGGGCCGAAGTGTAGGTATGGAGGCTGGAGAATGATTGACATGTCTGAGTAACTGCAAGGAGGCCACGGGCTGGTTGGGATTGTGGGAGGCAGACAGTGATAAGGTATGAAATTGTTAGGGTAGGAAGATTTTATTCAAGAAGGGCATTTAGACCATAATAAGAACTTTGGATTTACTTTATGTGAGATAGGAAAGAGGAATAACAAGATCTGACTTCTGTTGTAAAAGGAAAACTCTGATGTGTTGAGACTAGAATTTAGGAAGTCATGCTAGAAGAAGGGAGAACGTTTAGAAAGCTCTTGCAATAGACCAGGTAGGAAATGATGGTAGCTTCAGCAAGAGTGGTAGCTGTTAAGTAGGAGAAGTGACGAAGTTTCTTGATGTATTTCAAAGGTATGTCTACAGGGTTTGTTAATGGATTGGATTATGAACAAGAGGAGTCAAGATGTCTCCAAGATTTTTGAAAGTATAGACTTAACACTTAGTGAGGTAGGGAACACTGAGAGAGGAGCAGGCATGTGTGTGTGCTTAGGGTAAAAAAAAAAAAATTTTGGTTTTGAATGTATTAATTTTGAGATAGCTATCAGACATAAAAGTGGAGTGGTCGAATTGGCAATTAAATATGATGAGCTTAGAGTTGGAGGAATAATGAGGCCTGAAATACAGTATCGAGAATCTTCTGTATGTGGATGGTATTTAAAACAAGTACCTTGATAAGATTACCTAAAGAGTAAATGCTTATAGAGAAGGGAGCAGCCCAGAGGACTGCTCATTAGGGCACCCCAAATTTCAAGGTAAGGGAGATGAGGAGAAATTTTTTATGGTCCCTGAAGAAGCAACAAGTGAAGAAGGAAGAGTCCTAAAACAGAGTGTCATAAAAACCAAGGAAAGAGTATGTTTCAGGAAAAGGGAAATTGTAAGATTTGTCAAATGTTGCTGATAGATTGATTAAAAGGAAAACTGAGAATTGGCCAAAAGATTTCACAATAAGATCATTAGTAACCCTTTTCCTGAAATGCCTTTTTCCACCTTTTCAGCTAGCTAATTACTACCCAGTGATCAAGTCTCTGTAGTACAAATATTTATCCAAAACAAAGCAAACAAAAACCAAAAACAAATTGAGAGAGATAGGGGAAAAGAGAGAGAAAGAGAGAGAGAGAACAGGATACAAAAGAGCATATAACTGATTGTTATATGTAGAAATATAAAAATATTAAAACAATAAAATAAGGGTGAGCTCTAGGCAGAGGTCTAGGCTAAATGACAGCATTGACAAATATTGTTTTGTTGTAGGGGTGAGTCATAGGCTAAATATGCCTATTAACAAGTGATATGGGAGAAGACTTCAATAATATTTTGAGAGCTTATTGTGATAATGTGAACTAACACATAGAAGAGTGTTAAAATGAAGCTCTGTTCTCTTTCCATCATCACCTAATCTGATGAAAAATGAGAATCAATTTTCAGACATCATGTCATTGCTGTACCAAGGAAACAAGCTGTTAATATCACTTTATGAGGAGATGGGTTTTTTCCCCACAAATATACTGGAAAATAACTATATATATACTGGGAAATAGTTTCTGAGGGTGCAATAGATATTCTTTTTGGATAGGAAATAAAATATTTGAGATACAGTATTGCCATTTAAAAATAATATTTAATAAGAAAACTAGTACAAATGAATAAAAAAGGAAGTGATTGAAGCCTCTCCAATAAAGGGAGATCACACAGGTAGACTCACTTTATAACTGTGTATGTTAAGTAAAATATAGTTATCAGTGGAATGACTCCACTCTATCTAGATACTTAAAGGAATTATGTAATGGATTAAATTAAGCGATTTGACAATTGTTTTCTTAATTCTTGTGGTATTAGGAGAAAATAGAATTAAGATAAAAAAATTCTTTGACTTCAATATACAGCTAAAGAAAGGTAGATGCATAGATAACAATTGGAACATGTACATAGTGCAACAGAAAACAGGGCTAGTAGAAATAGGATAATGAATTTTAAAAATAGTCATCTGGTTTTAATTTTATTATTTTTTAATGAGATGTTATTCACAATCTTATCAGGTGAAGAATGTTGACTGTGTTGTTATAGGAAGATATTTATTTTCTCTTACTAATAACAATTTAACAGTTCCAGAAATGATATGGTAGATGCAAGAGTTGATGCTACAAATTTTTGGTCTAGCCCAGTGCTTCTCAAACATTAATATGCATACAAATCAACTGTGAAATTTTGTTAAATTCAGATTCTGGTTCAGTAGGTCTGGAATGGGATCTGAGATTCTGCATTTCTAGCCAACTCCCAAGTGAAGTCAATGCTGCTGATTGGTGCATGATGCTTTGAGTAACAAGGTACAGGAGGGATCGTGCTTGGGCTGTTTGCATGTGATTCTTTCTCAGAGTGAATCTCTTTGGAGCTGATGCCACCTTATTTGCTAGTATCCTTTGAGTCTGCATTGTTTCTTATAGATGAAGATCACGTTCTTCACCAATAACTGGGCATGCTTTCAGTAGAAGTGATGGATTTGTTGTTGTCTGTTTCTGTTCATTACCCAGGCTTCTTTATGGTCCTTACGAGTGTTGGGGAATATTTTGTGGCCATGGGATAAAAGGAAATCTGCGCTCCCGTGTAAAAATTGTGACCATGGCCTCATTAACACTGTGTTCTAAAGCTGTTCTTTATTTAGCTTTGTTAATTAGTCCAATTTTTT
The DNA here is from genome assembly GCA_963574435.1 of Cheirogaleus major. Lineage (NCBI taxonomy): Eukaryota > Metazoa > Chordata > Mammalia > Primates > Cheirogaleidae > Cheirogaleus > Cheirogaleus major. The sequence continues at coordinate 5,795 of CAUYPO010089987.1, forward strand.
TTGGCTAATGAGGCCAAGGGTCAGGCCAATGATCTTTATCCTGTTTCATGATTGCAGACAACACTCTTAAATCAAGCTAGCTACTTCAGAAATATGGGCCATTGTTGTTTGAAGAGGGGGTGTATTTAATAGAAAAAACAAATACAGTACCAGCCTGATAGAAGCTGCCACACACACACACACACACACACACACACACATACACATCTCAAAAGATATTAACAAATTACTTTGATTGAACTAAACAACTAATCGTTCATATTATGCATTTACTTTTATGAATTTTTACTTTCAGAGTTAATTTTTCCTGGCCCCATCGTCAAATTCTGGGACATCATACTTTTCTTTTTAAAGAATGTGACAGTAGTGACAGTTAAAAAAATCAATCCTCTTACTAAATCCGGTCAAATTAACTAGGTTAGCAAAAGTGAAAGTTCATGAACAAAATAACATGACCAGAATCCCCACCCACCTCAGAATGCAAGGGAATGTCGCCAACATTCAACAAAGGAACCTAGAAATAAGGAAGAACCAATGAGACAGAAGAGAGGAAAGCTGTAAGAAATCTCACAGCACTTTCTTAGAATCTCATGCAGTGGGAAGCAGCCTTAGCCTTCAAAAATCTTTAAATTTTTATTTAGAATGCTCTTTTGTAGAAGGATAAAGAAGAAACTGAAGAGTATTGAGAACAGAATCTAAACTGAGCAAACTGGAACGCTGGGGAAAGGACCAGCAGAGAAAGGTCTCAGAGTATACCATAACCATAAAATACATTTGCTCCAGGTGAGAGCACCACTGTGGAAGGCCATAAAGCTTTGGATCTGTCAGAAGTAGAGGCAGGAGAACTTTCTGAATCAAGCTTAGCTTCCAGATACAGAAATGGGAACAAAAGGAAGCTATATTTCTGAATACTTTAGGGTAACAACAGAGGAAAGAGCTTTTGAGTCATGAATTTGTGAAAGCTACTCTAACTTTTCTCTGTTCCTTATGTAGGAACATTTTTCTAATAGTTTTAAAAAAACATTTAGTTAAACGCCAGAAAAAAATTCTTTATAATCAAAACTCACACAAATAAATTGCAAGACAATATATAAATAAACCAAATAATGCTCCAACAGATAATGAAAACACACAGCAAATGTAGCCACAAGGAAAATTAAAACAATCCTGTCAGATTTTTAGTCTAGAAAATTAAGAAAATGACCAAGGTTGTACAAGAAAAGCATAAATCTGTAATAGAACAGCTCTGAAGTAAGGTAACTAGTCAATAATAGAATCTGAAAATAGAGTAGACAGGAATTAGTAATAAAATAGATAAGTATATAAGAAAGGCATTTTAAAAATGGACTTTAAAGCAGGAGAAATTCTGTACTATAACCTGTTAGTTAAAAATAATTAAACACATTTTAAAAATAAAATAGAAGAAATACAAGAACAAATAGTTACATACAAAAACTGTAGTACAGGAATTAGAGTATATAACAGAGGAACGTAAATTTAATGAACAATAATAAGAACAACAACAACAAAATAAGATAAAAAGATAAAATAAAAGATAAAAATATTTCAAGAGAAAGTTATAAATATACAAGATAAGCTAAATATATTGGTCATATTAATAAGCACAAACTTATTAAGTCACTTATTAAGTCACTTATGAAGAACAGAATTTTAGATTGGCTAACAAAGTAACATTCAATTTTATTGCTATAACAACAGACAAACAAACACATGATTAATAAATTTTAAAAAATAAAAAGGATGGCTAGAGATATACATCAAAATGAGTAATATCTGAAAGCTATTTTAAAAAGTCACAATTCATAATAGCAGTATAACAAAAGAAAAAAACCATGGAAACAAAAAACATTGTAATTCACTGGAAGCACTCATATATTATCCTAAAAATTGACCATTAAATAAAAAAAGAAATAAGTATTTATCCTACTTTTACAGTATAATCTGTATTTCAGGGTAATTAAATAGCCTTAGGAGACACATTTTTCAATGCCTATACTCTACAGCTAATTTATGCAGCAGGAATAATAAAATTAGAAAAATAACAATTTCGTGATCTCTGATGAAATAAATGATTCAGACAATGGTCATTAACAGATAGTAAGGCTATTAGGTAAAAATGAATGGGAACTTTTCAATGAAAAGATCAAACTATCACCATTGATCAATTTTATTATTACTGAGAGTGAGGTACTTAGACATCATGTGCTTTCTTATTTGATGCAACATGAAGAACACAGCACCACCTATGAAGTATTCTTCTCACATACACTACACACACACGCACGCACACACACACAGAGAACTGGAATCTAATAAAATATTCAGATCTAATTTATAATCTATTGGAAATACACAAGGTTAGAGAAACAAGGTAAATTATATCAACAGGAAGCAATCAGCCAGATCCAGAATGAGGATATTTTATAGGAAAAACTGACCCAATTTCTCTAATGTCATTAAAAAAAGGTGAGGGTAGATTAAAAGTAATTTAAAAAATATTCAAGTGTAGGGTAAGCATGTTTTCCAGTTGGTTGGGACAGTCCTAGTTTACTTTAGTTATCCTGATATAATTATTATTAAACCTCCCTTTACTCTCAGACACATTTAGGGTAGAGTTATAGACTATATGACCACCTTACTTAAAAGACAGACAATCAACAAAATACATTGGGAAGACCTAGTTTGGATCCTGATCCTCACAAGCCAAAAAAATGAAAAAACAAACATACTTTATGAAAGAATGTTGTTTTTTTATATTTTTTATTTTTTATTTTTATTATATATAAAATATATATAATGTCATATACATATATTTTTATATTTATTTTTTATTTTTATTTTTCATTTTCATTATATATAATCTTTGAGGCTTTTATTTATTTACACTTTTTTAACAATTGGAAGAATTTGAATATGAATTGGAATTTAGGTCATATTATGGAATTTCTGTTAGGGAATTCTATCTGACAATAGCATTGCTGTTATATAAGATCATATTCTTCACTGTAAAGTATACCGCAGCATCTTGGTGTGAAATGACATGATGTTTGGAATTTGCTTTAAAATATTCAAGCCATAAAAGGGGGTGAGGTGTTTGAAGTATTGAAACAAATATGACAAACATTAATTGTTGTGGAAGCCGAGAGATGGGTACATAGTGCTAATTTTCTCTCTGCTTTTGTGTATGCTTGCAAATTTTCAAAATGAAAAGTTAAAACAAAATAATTGATTTTATAAAAGAATTATAGTAACTGATTGAACTTTATATCAGCTTGTTATCAATATAAATTCTAAATGTCCATGCACCAGATATTAGAGTTTCAAAATACAAGAAGAAAAACTGATAAAATTGAAAAGGAGAATACAAAAATTCACAATATTAGCCAGATATTCCAATACCAAACTTTCTAGGAATTGATAGAACAAGTAGACATAAAATCATTAAGCATATAGAAGATTTGAACTACATTAATCAACTTGACTTAATTGACATTTATAGACTATTCCACTCAACAAAAGCAGAATAAACATTCTTTCCAAGTGCACACAGAACATTTGCAAAGATAGACTGTATTTGGGGCCATAAAACAAGTCTCAATACATTTAAAATAATTCAAGTCATACAGAATAAATTCCCTAAGTGCAATGCAAATTAATTAGAAATAAATAACAGAAAGATCTCTGGGAAATCCCCCCAAATATTTGGAAATGACATAATGCATTCTAAATAATCCATAGGCCAAAGAAGAAATCAAAATGAAAATTTAGGAAGTGTTTTGAACCATTTAGTTCAAATGAAAATACAATCTATTAAAATTTGTGCCATATTGATAAAAAAGTATTTGGGGAAAATTTTAGCAGTAAATACCTGTATTTGAAAAGAAGAAAAGTCTCAAGTCAATGACCTCAGCTTCTACATAAATAAATTAGAAAATAAGAGCAAACTGACCTGAAATATGCAGAAGAAAGGAAATGATAAAGATCAGAGTCTGGAAATTAATAAAAATAGAAAACAGAATGGCAGAGAAAGTCAATGAAACCAATAGCTGTTTCTTTGATACTATTTAAAAAACTAGTAAACTTTTGGCCAGACTTAAGAAAAAAAGGGAATAGTTACAAATTACCAATCACAAGAATGAGAGAAGATACATTACCACAGATTCTACATGTATTAAAGGGATAATAAAAGGGTATTGTGGAAAACTTTATGGTAATAAATTAAACATTTCAGAAGAAATGGACGAATTCCTATAAGGAAAAGAACTGCCAAAGCTCACTCAAGAAGAAATAGCTAATATGAATAGCCCTATATCTCTTCTTAAATTTTAATTTTTAGTTAAAAACCTTCCTACAGAGAAAATGGAAAGCCCAGATGCCTTCACTAGTGAATTCTATCAGACATTTAAGGAAGAAATAATACCAAATCTACATATACTCCTTGAGATATTTAAAAAGAGGGAATACTTCAAACTCATTCTATGAAACTAGCATTACATTGATTCCAAAATCAAAGACCATACAAGAAAACTAGAGACCAATATCCCTTATAAACATAGAAGCAAAAATGCTGAACACATTTTGTCAAGTTGAATTCAATAGTACGGAACCATATAGGCTTTATTCCAGGCATAAAAAGTTGGTTTAACATTTGATTGCAATTAATGCAATTCACCACATTAACAATTTTTTTAAAAAAGACAACAAATTTAACATCCAGCAAAATACATATAGAAGGTATATTAATTTCCTATGGCTATGGTAATGAATCACCACAAACTGAGTGGCTTAGAACAATAGAGATTTATCTCAAAACTCTGGATGTTAAAAGTACAAAATCATGGTGCCAGCAGGGCCTCATAGGTTCTAGGGGAAATCTTTCCCTGATTCTTCCAGTTTTTGGTGACTCTTGAAATTCCTTAGCTTTCTTGGTTTGTTACCAAATCACTGCAATCTCTGCCTCCATCTTTGTATCAGCTTTTCCTCTGTGTGTTTGTGTCTTCTTTTCTGTTTCATAAAGATACTTGTTATTGAATTTAGGGCCCACCTGGATAATCCATGATGCTCTCATCTCAAGATCCTTAATCTAATTACTTCTGTAATGATCTTTTTTTTCAAAATAAGGTAACATTCACAGATGCCAGGGATTTGACTGTGAGCAAATCTTTTGAGAGCCACTAGTCAATCCAATACAGAAAGGGAGTCCCACATCCTGAAAAAGGGCAACTACAAAAAAGTTACAGCTGGCATTATATTTAATGGTCAAAGACTGAATGCTTTTCCCTCAGAAATAGAACAAGACAAGGATGTCTTCAATTAAATATTGCATTGGAGGTTCTAGTCAGGCAAGGAAAAGACATAAAAGACATCCGATTTGGAAAGAAGTAAAACTTTTTACTCAAAGAAGAAATGATTGTGTATGTAAAAAGTGATGGAATCTACCAAAAACCTATTAGAACTAATAAGTGAGTTTAGAATGGTTGTAGGACATAAGATCAATATATAAAAACCAATTATTTTTCTATATACTAGCAATGAACAATTGAAAAGTGAAATTGCCAATAAAGAAAAAAAAAGAAGAGAAAGAAAATCCTATTAGAATTGGATTCTTGACCAGAATTGTTATTATTATTATTAGTAATAGTAGTCATGGTATTTGCTCTAAAGGATACTTTGGAAGCAAAATAGGAATAATGTCAGTCAATTATCTAATAATATTATATCAGTATTTATTTTCTGATTTTGCTAATTGGACTGTGGTTATGTAAGAGATTAATTCTGGTTTTAGGAAATACACATTGAAATACTTAAGTGTTAAGGAACATCTCAAATAATTATGAAAATACATAAAATGTATATATATGAAAGAGAGAAACAATAAAATAAATGATAATAGGGAATAATTAGAGAATCTGGCTGAAGGGTATACAGTATATCATTTTACTATTCTTACATCTTTTCTGGAAGTAAGTCTGAAACTATTTTAAAGTAAAATATTAGAAAACAGAACGTGAGTAAAGGAATTGAAAAAATTATGCATATAAGCCACTTGAGGAATTTTGCTACAGATGGAACCATGGTTGATTGGACAGGTAGGGTCAAGAGGTGTGAAACTTTATTATAACACTTGGCACAGAGAGGTGCTGATACTCTGAAAGGCATTAGGTCAGTGACATAAAACTCAAAGGTATATTCAGATCTCTATATCCTGATTACTCTGTGGCCAGCAGATGTGTTAGCAATGCTATTCTTTTCCTTTTCTCATTCTCTCTTCTCTCTGAGTTGAGTTTGTGTAAGTTAAGTGCCTCCATCATGCATTATATTTATCAATTCTCACACTCAAGGTCAGAATTTGCAGTGTACATCCATACAACTTAAAATGTCACACATCAAAAAATGTAATAGGAAAACTTTTGTTTTGTACAAAGTCTTCATAGATCTCCCAACAGAAATGAGGCAGTCAGTCACCATCGAACTTTATCATAATAGCATCTGTGGAAACAGAAAGAGGGGAAAGACGCATATACTTTTTTAGAACTGAATTAATCTGTTATGAGGATTTTTACCTATTTAATGTACTGCCCTCCAAGAAAAGTAGAACAAATGAAAGCAGAATGATAGTCATTTTGTAAAAGGTCCTGATACTTTTTCAGGCTATGAGATGTTGCTTTAACACCCTCACACTATTCTGGGTAACATGGCCCCTAGGGGCTTGCCTCTGGCATTCTTTCTTACTGATGTGCAAGAAAGTTAACCAAAGAGAATGGGAAAGGGAGGTGAGAATCCTTGTTCTATGAACGCTGCGGTCAAGAGTTCAAGTAACGTTATATATTCAAGAGAAAAGTACTCATTGTATGGCAGTTTTCATAGCCAGATTATTGCCCTTCAGTTACCAATACACATTCATCTTTGCACCTTACAATATTATTAGTAGGTAGCATATTTTTCAAGAGTCACCTCTCTTAATAAGACTCTGGGGAAACTGTCATTCCATCAACACATAAACAAACCTTTCCTTGGTGTTTTCTTGTTTTGTTTTTTCCCCCTGCAGTGGATGAGTCTCTTTCATTAGTTTTTTTTTTTTTTCCTCTTCCTATTTCAATGTTAGAGGATAACTAAAATCTAGGAGTACTCTACTATATTCCATTATCTATAGGGCCCAGAATTCAAGTTTAGACTCAATTTATCATAAGAAGGTAATATATAGTGAAAAGAGCACTTTATTTGCTGTCAG
>CAUYPO010089989.1:0-17503 GCA_963574435.1 Cheirogaleus major
AAGACGACTTAACTATATTTGAATAAATGTAGATTGTTGTACCATACTTAAAAAAAATAACACATCCCCTGAAAATAAGCCCTAGGGTGTCTTCTTGAGGAAAAATAAATATAAGACCCTGTCTTATTTTCGGGGAAACACGGTTCACACACGCCAATGAGAAGCAGTTTTAGAACATAACCTGGGGCTAAACTGGTGTAGAGCTTGCTTCTACCACTTGACAGCTATGTGAACCTTGGCCAAGTGATTTAACTCTTCTGTGCCTCAATCTCCTTATCTATAAAAAGGAAAATACATGTACCTACTAGATTGATTTGGAAATTACATGAGTTAAGTGTTTAAGTACTTTATTTAATTCTCAAACAGTAATATATGCACAACATAGTAAGTACTACATAAACTTGTTCATCATTATTTGAGAATTGAAGAATTTTTCTCTTTGTGATTTACCTTTATAACTTTATATTATTACTCTAGTATCAAATTAGTTTGCATTTCCTGAGCATATACCAAACAGCAAGAAGGAAAAAAAAATCTCAGAAAGTTTGAGTGGTTAAAAGAAAACCAAATTGACAGTGAACTGTCCATAAACAATAAAACACAAATATCCAATAGAAGTCTTCACAATAATACTCTGCCAACAAAATAATGCCATTTTAGTTTATACTTTTATATTAAGGTAAAAATAAAGTATACTGAAAATTTTACATTCACTAACTGAATCACAAATGAATTTTCATTAGCAAAACAATTTCACTTTTATGTAACTAAGAAAAAGGATAACTGTGAAAGCCTAGAAATCTGAAGAATGCAATTCTTGTAGCAAGCCTGAAAAGAAAACATTTATAATGAAAAAATTAAAATAAATTAATTACCTGTAATATAACAAGAGCATTTTCTATGGAAAGGTCATCTGATGGTAGGCCTTCACTTTTCCAAATTAATTGTTCACTTTCAGTACAAAGAAATCGCCTCAGATCAAATTCTGAGAAATTAAAGATATTGATAATACTTCACTACAATGACCTTGCATTTGAAGAAGGGAAGGGTATAAAACTACTTAAAATAGCCTGGAAAAAAAGTCCTATGCTAATCAATTTGAAATCCATTCTTCCACATTTAGTACCAAAACCAAGGGGAGAAAAGCTTAAAAAAAAAAGCACAAAGAAATGGAACTCAGTTAAATCATAATTGAGTGAAAGTTTCACAACAATAATTTTGTGAAAACCACTAAGATCATGAGAAATTTTTTAAGTTCCTACATCTTATGACATAAAATTATAAAAATAAAAGCTATATAATTATAATGTTTAACTGCATTCATACAATATCAAAAATAATTCAGTGTTCTCAGTGTTTTACAGTTATTTAGGAATAGAAGAATCATAATAACAAAACAATTCCCAGATTATTTGTGGAATTCAGCAAATCTAAAGGAGCTATGTTATCCTTGTAACTCATAGAAAATTTTCCCCGTTTAAAAAAAGTAAAATAACAAAGGTCAAAAGGTGCATTTTTAGTCTATACTGAAATTTCAAATTAATGAATAACTAAATACAAACTTTCAAGACCAGCTGACTTGGTCCATTCTTCCAAACAGCTTTTTCTCAGACACTCAGGAGCAGCAGAAAGATATGTAATAAATGCAGCAGCCAGTTGAGCTCTTTTAGGTAGAGTAGCTAACTCCTCTGTTATCTCTGCAACCTGGTGGGAGGAGGAGGGCAGAAATGTGTATGGATATGTTTTAACACGGAAGAAAATGACAGCTTTATAGTTTTGATTGTGGAAAAAAAATCATATACTGGTTTAAGTAATAACCTTTTGTTTTGAATACAACAATATGTAAAAACATCAAAAAGCCCTCATATCTATCCTATTGTGGTATCTTTAAGTATAAAATCCTAATATATTTGTAGAACAAACATATTTTGTCATTGAAAGTTCCTAATGATCATAATGAAAGGAGAACTTTCATTCCAACCACAGTAAAATGTGAATTTGTGAACACTTTGTAAAACAAAATCAAGACACAGAGTATGAACAAAAGCACAAAACAAAAATAAAGCATGAAAACCCACTAAGGAACAGTTAGTGTGAATAAAGCATAATATTCACCAGAAACGGTAATATTATAAAAGGAATGAAAAAAGAGAGGTAGAGTTGATTTTAGGAAGATGTGAAAGGATTCCCATGACATGCAAAGGAATTTCTGTTTTATCCTGAGGCATAAGCCATTGAAAGTGTTTAAGCGGGCAGTGAGTAACATAATCCGATTGGGTTTTAGAAAGAATTGATTCCCCTTTTAAACAAACCTGTGCATTCCATCTCTTGTGTTCTCTATCAAGCTGATTAATTAAGACTTCTGCAGCTTTGATTGTCTCTTGTGCTTTGCTTACTTCAGCTTCAAGTTTAGCAGCTTCTGAAGTCCTGCTCTGAAATCTATGAAAACATTAATTAAAAGCAAAAAGGATTTAAGAGAGACTTTTAATGAAATTATCCTTACATAATAAAGTGAACTTTTATGACAGAATTTAATTAATAATAATATTTCTGTAAAAATATCATTAATAGAACAAATATATCAGCATATATATTTAAAGTGTAGCATTTCCTACCTCCAAAAACTTGACAGGGACTCCATGCCCTACTACATTTTATACAAATTTCTCAATATGGAACTTAAGGCCCCGTTTTAAGATTTATCTAATCCATCTTTCTAGTTTTATTTCATTCTATTTCAGTTCAGCAAAACTATATGTCAACATCAGAAGAATCCTATATTCTCAGTAAATATCCCATCCTTTATCTTCTGTGTTCTTCAGGATGTTGTATTTTGCCTAGTCATCTTCCAGCTACTCCCTTATTCCTACCCTCACCCCTCATCCCAACCACCTCCAACATCAACCACTAAAAATGTAAATAAAATTTCAAAATTCACCACAAATATCCAGTACATTATACATAATCTCTCCCTATATGCCCACTCACCAAAGTTTATAGTTCTTTTTTTAAATTATTTTCCTTGAAAAATACTAGTACAATTTTATTATTTTGTTAAGTATAATAGTAATATTCTACATAATTACTCATTCAATAAATATGTAAGTGCTTATAATATGCCCAATATTATACCAACTATCATAAAATTAGCATGTCACTTAATTCTTAGAACAGTTCAAAATAAGTATTATAAATCTCATGTTACAGATATAGAAAGTTAGACCCAAAGAGATTATTGTAAAAGGTTAGTAAATAATCCAATGATCAGTAAAGGATCTAAAATTCATATACAGAAGTACCCGACATTAAGTTCCATGCATGTACAGAACATTTCATGGCCTCTCTAAGTATCTTCTTCCTTCTTTCCCTACGCACATGGACTCTAGAACTGAGCTGTCCATTAGGGTAGCCAAGAGCCACTTTGTGACTATTTAAATTTAATTAAAAATAAATAAAATTAAAAATTGAATTCTTCAGTCATATTACATACATTTCAAGCACTTAGTAGCCACAAATAGCTACTGGCTACCATATAGACAGCACAGATTATAGAACATTTCTATCATCTCACAAAGTTCCACTGGACAGCGCCGCTCTAGAACCAAGAAAGAGAAAAGCGCATCTTTACTTACTGCAACAATTCACACCTTGAACATGGTTTTGCAATAAATATTTGTTAAATTATATCAACTCATGTTTCTGTACAAGTTGTATTAAAAATGCCAAACATTTCCTTAATTTTGTTAAATTAGAATTTAAAAATTGATAGATCATGCTCATTTTCCAATTCTTTGTTGATACACAAGAAAATAAGACTGTCATTCACAGCCTATAGTCAATTAAACCTTAATCAAGGATCATGATAAGTAAAAGCATGGTGATCAACATTAACTCATTCTTGACAATGACTCCATAATGGAAAATGTCATTCTGTTTACTTAAAATTAAAAGTTAACTCCAAAGGTTTCTGTAATAATCCTTCCAAAAGATTGGTGTTAATAGTACGGTGTAGTAGTTAAGAACAGAAACTTTATGAAATTACACAAATCTACTGTCTAATGCAGGCTTAGTCACTTACTAGCTGCTCAACTTTAGGCAAATAAGCCTGTCTAATTTTAAGCTACCTAATCTGCTGAATAGAAGAATAATAATTACCTCTCATCATCATTCTAAGGATTAAAAAGATAATATGCAAAGTGCCTAGTACAACACCTGACACAGCAAGTGACAAATAAATAATCAAAACATTGCCATAATATGTTAATCACTCGATAAACAATTGAGAATTAGCTGAATATTAAAGTACCAATTGTGACTATATGACAATGAAAATAATAAATTATATTTATTTTCCTTGTATTTCTCTGATAAGACCTGGCAGAAAATGATGTGATTTCTTTCCTATGTTTCTAACATAAAAATTGTTCAGGAATATTGAAAACACTAGGTTTACAGGTTTAAAGTTTTCTTTTTGTTTTATTTTTTTCTCTATAAGTGAATATGAGCAAGAGAGAAAGAACTGTTTCCCTAATATAGACAAAAAAAAAAAAATCATAGTTTTAATCTGATGAATTTCTTTCTTGGTACAATTATTTTTCTTCTGTAAAAGAAAAAGGAAGCATGACACATGACTTCCAAAAAAAATCCTGTAGCTTATAGAAAAGTATGAGTCTCATAAAACAAAAAGCAACTATAATACATACTATATTTAACCACATCATTCTTTAGCTTTCTAACCTTCACAATTTTTAAAAAAAAATGTTGCAAGATTTATAATAATTCCCAAATTGATGTATTTCTACCCTGTACTAAATAGCAATCACAGGGACCCAGAGATACATGAATGGCTTTAAGACTAATCATATTCATAATGGTTCTTAGCTTGAGTATAATATTTGCATGAAGAATTTTTGTTTTACTACAAAGAAGACAAAAGTTAAAAAGGATAGAATTTTGAACATGCTAATGCACCCTTGGGAAGATTATAGAATAGGTGGGCCCATAGGGTCATCTGACATACAGGAGTCTAAAATCTGAAAGTCAAAATATAATAAGAAAGAAATCAAAATGTCAAATGTAAACACTCCCAGCATTAACTCATTACATTCAATTCCTCTTGCTCAATTTTCTCAACAGTGCTTGGGAATACATACAGTGATAGCTATACAAACGGAGGCTTAAAAGATTTTTATTTTATAAAAATGTAATTTGAAATATTCAAAATGTATTTCAAAACTTAACTTACTTCTCTTTGAGTTCTGATACCTTTTGACCAACAGAATTAAGAAGCTCCTCTAGTTTCCTTTTTCTGTCTTCAGTTTTCTTCAAATTTCTAAAATATAATTCAATATTATAAAAGTCATTCTATTTTAGATATCAACAATAAAATAGCAGCATCTTAAAATATAATCTTACAGTAAATATATGACAATGAAAACTGTTAATACTTCAGTATTATAACACTTTTGCTTAGAGCTTAATTTGAAAAACAATGCTGAAATTAAAAGTGTATCCTTTAACCCAACTATATCTCTTCTAGGAATCTATATTAAAAAAACACTTGTTCATGTAGATTTTTGGATAAAAATGGTAAGCTAAACATATTCATTTATCTTCTATCCCTTCTAAAACCCTACTAGTAATAAAATGAAACCAAGGGAATAAAAAAGATATATATGTGCAAGAATAAAGATAATGAAAGAGAACAGTATGACAAAGGAGAAATTTCAATAAAATTTTGAAAATAATTGACACACCAGAAAGCAAAAAGCCAAAAGCTAAACGCTGCAGGAAGAGAGGCCAAAAGCAGAATTCCAAAACACTCAGGAAAAATAGACGACAGGTACTTCTGAAGGTAACAATAAAGCTAAATACAAATGATCATTTAATAGTTGGTATTATTATATAAAGAGTTTGATCTCATATTCCCTCCTCCACTGAGAGTAAACTATCCTCTTAACACAACCCAGAATGCTATAAGTCTAGCTTATGCCCCCACCCTTCTCCATCCATCCATCCCTGACTACACCCTATGCAAAAGATATGAGGATTCTTTTTAAAAAATGACTGATACCATCCCCTCAAAAAATACCCACAAATATTAAGGTGTTGCCATCAAATGGCCAGGCCACAACTAATCACCTACAGTGAAGCTCAGCAGCCAAGGAATCCAGTCCACACACTCAAAGCTGCCACCCAGATTTCCATCACTTCACAATTAATTACTAACCAACAGCCAAGAACTAGACATATCCAGGAAGCTTCCTAACTTGAAAGAAAACAAAACAAATCCAGAAAGGAATGCAGAAAGAATGATCAAGGCCAGAGGCAAAAGTAAAATTAAAAAAAAACAACTTTAATATTCTGAGAGAGATAGAGAACATATTTCATGTAAGAAACAAGAAGATGCTATTTTTAAAAAAATGTAAAATTAAAAAATGGAACTTTGGAAATTACAAGTGTAATAGCAAAAACCAAAATGAGACAGTATAATGGAAAGGACAATATATCTGAGATATTAAAACAAAATACAAAACTCATGGTAACTAGGTAGGGCTACTGTGTACTGCCAGACATTTGTGCATTGCACAAACACCTGATCGAGTGTCTTTCTAGAAGGGGTGCCTTTTTCTATTTTGTACAAAGATGTTATAATTGCTAGCAGAACCCTGAAATTATTAAAGAAGATATAAGAACATATTATATTAGTCCAAATATTCTCATAAAAGACTAAAGAGTTTCAGATAAAGAAAATGAAGGTAACACTTCTACCTGCCTATTCAGAACCATTGATAAAGCCTCAGATTTGTTCTGGCATGCACTCCTCTTTCACCTAGGTTAGGTAGATACTGACTAATCTAATCATTTTAATTAAGGAGAAAGCAAAGGCAAGGGAATATCTGGTGCAAGTCTTCTTGGAAAGATTTCCTTGTTCTTAAAAAGAGGTACACACTTATAAAAAAAAAAAAAGTTTACAGGAAAAACAATATCTTTCTTTCAACTACATGTCATTTTGTCTGAATAGAACTTTAGCAGCCATCTTGTGTCCAAAGGGGCAGTTAACTTGCAGATAAATTGAGAATGTCAGGAAATGAGGGAAGAGCTCAGTATGTCTTTGATGTCATCATGGAGTTACATAATTAACCACCCTGGGATCAACCTACTTTGGGACTCACTGTTTGTAATACATTGTTTTATTTCTAAAGCCATTTTGAGTGGTGATTTTGCTAATCTACAACCAAAAGCATTCCAAATGATACAGAGATACAGAAAGCGATTGCCAAAAGAATAATGAATAAACTTTCCCAAACTGTCATGCATGAATTTCTAAACTTAAAGTGAACAGTGAGCATCTACCATAAAGATTTGTAAAATTTCACAATGCAAGAAACCCTAAAAACTTCTAAAGAGAAAAAAATATGGGGTAACATACAAAATACTGGGAATCAAAATGGCATTCAACAGCAACACTGGACTCTAGAAGAGGGCAGAGAAGGAGCTTTCAAACTTCAGTGTTCACCAAAATCACCTGAAGAGTTTGTCGAAGCACAGACTGCAAGGACTCACACACCCTCAACCCTCACCACCAGCATATCTGAATCTGAACCAGTAAGTCTAGGTGAAGTTCAAAAATCTACACTTTCAACAAGTTCCGACGTGATGCTGATTTTGCTGATCCAGGGACCAAATTTTAAGAATCATTACAATAGAAGGTGGCTTCAAAATTGTGAGCTAAAACTATTTCTAGCCTAGTATTCTAGACACAGCCCACTTACTAATCATGGATGACGAATAATAAAATATAGGGATTTTTAGACATGCAAGATAGCAAAATACTTTCAATCCCATATACCCTTTCTTAGGAAGCTACTGTGGAGGATGTGTTCTAGAAAACTGAAGAACTAAACTAAAAAAGAGAAAGACAGGAATTCAAATTGTATAAAAGGATATAATAAAGAAAAGAAACAAGGGTAATCCCCAGAACAAAGGTAAAGAGAAGTCCCAAAATAACAGCTGTGAGCAGCAGGCCTAGGAAAGAATTAATCCAGATTGGAACAGGAGAAAAGGCTGTTAGAGGGGTAATTCTAAGAAAAAATAAATAGAACACAAAGATTATGTTTTAGGGTTTTAACAGACTGTGGATAAATTTGTAATATGTAAGCAGTAATATAAAGAATAAAAAAAAGATGTATAAGAAAGGAAATAAGATAAATGAAATAAATTTTCCTAAAAGCAGAAAATTAAAATTAATGTCAAATACTGAGCAACCAAGAACATAACATATCTTTTGGTCTGCATTTAGAACAAAAGAGATAAAATATAATGCTGACTCAATAACGATAGCAAATTGGAACTTTAAGCTCCAACAGTAAATGGTTAAATCTTCCCCCTACTTGCCCAGACACCATTTTGGAAAATATATCCTAAACATGTGCTAGAACTTAGAAGGTGAAAGAAATATGAAGGCAATAAATTTCCAGAACCTTCTTTTTGCACTTTAATATTATTCCTTATATAACTTTGGCTCCTTCTAAAGGATCTTCTACTAACTTATCCTTCCAACAACATAATAATGGCAGAGAAAAAGTGAGCTGGTTCTGCTATCCGTCTCCTTCTAATTGCTTTCTTTTTCTGATCTGTTTAATTTTTAATTTGTATTTAATTGAATCATTTTATGTTTTAATACTGGCAGCTGCCTTTGTAGAAGTAGAGAAAAAATAAGTAATAAATAATAATATAATAAACTCATAATATTCATGAAAATAAGTAAATGTTAGAATTGTTTATATTTCACTTACGATTCTAATACTGCCTGTTCAGTTTCCAAAGGCTGAATTCGTTCCAAGACATGAGAATACTGGACATTGGCTTTAACCCAGGCAGCCAAAGGTGCAGCTGCTGTACTGGCACGCTTAGCATTCTGAAAAACACATTAGAGGTTATCGAGCATCCTGACTTAATTTCAAATAAAAGAAGAATTAATTCTAATACATTTTTTGGCATATATTTAATAACCTAATCCAAATAATGAATATTTTGTTTTATAATTAAAATAAAAACAGTGAACTGCTATTTTGATTTACAGAAACATATATAAACACAAAGATTTATTTTTGCTTAAAAATAAATCTCTTTGAACCACAAAGAATCTTTAAATTAAAGACGTTCTATCAACATAATTACTCTATTAGGCACATTTATAATGTATACATGTGCCATCCATAACAATGTTTAAGCATCATTTCTTTTTCTTCTATATAGGTATTACATTTTTTTTAGATAATAGCAATTTTGAAACCATTGTATGTAATTGGAGTCAAAGAAAATGTATATAATGTTTTGAATAAGGGATACTAAAAATATCAGAATCATGACATTTAAACTGTTCACTCAAATTAGATCCAACTATCCTAACAAAGATATCTGTTATTATATGACAAATATACAGGAAAAAATAAAAGCATATCAGAAAAGTTGGAAGTAAAAAAATGATAAGCTGGGAACTTAACATTGACAGCAGATACTAAATTCAAAAACCACTTAATAAATCTGCCCTTGCTTACTTAGATTCTAATTTACCTAATTCTGTTGGCAAATACTTCCCAACTATAATACCTATAGGTTATTTTTTTTTAATTTTAGTTTTTAGACAATCTAAACAATTGATAATGATGACAAGGCATTGCATTTTAAAAAGCAGACTATATGATATGGAAAAGGGAATTCATGGCATAAATGTCAAAAATTACCTTTGGATCAAAAGATCCTTTATTTTTAAAAAGAAGTTCTTCAACGCTCTCTCTTATTTCCTTTGGAATATTTCGCGCATCAAAGGTTGCTATGTCTTCTTTCACACCTCTTTTTGCAAGGAAACTAAAATTGAAGCATATTACTTCACATGAAGCTAAAATAAAATTTTCTATTTCTGAAAAAATATCAATTTGACAAAATGTTGTATGCAATACTTTTAATCCATTAGTTAACAGAAAATAGAGTACTAAAAAATTTAATCTTCTAGTGTATTATCCATCATTTTTTACAAACAACAAACTCTAGAAAGATGCACAACAGTCTTTCTAATCTTCTGTGAATTGACTAGAGCAAGAAGTGAAATGAAAGAATCATAATCTTATTTTACCCCAATGGGTATTCATATGTTGTAGGAGGATATGTAAGAGAATTTTCTAACTCCTTTTTTGGGGGGGTGGTGTCAAATGATCATTTATTGAAATATTTTCCTTTGTACTTTTTAATTAGTTGGGCATTCCACCACACCACTGTTGATACCATGTACGGTGTCATAAAGGTGGCATCCATCAACATTGCAGCCCACAGACTGGGCAGTCTCCAGGATCTCTTTAATGATTCTAGAGAGTTCTCTGGCTAAAGATTGGTGCTGCATCTGTCTGGCAATGCTGACAATCTCATCAAAAGTGATATTCCCGTTGTGTTTAATGTTTTTCTGTTTCATTCCATCTCTTGGTAGTTTCTTGAGGGCTTTGATGATCAGGGTATAGGCAGATGGTACCACTTCAATCTGGGCTTGTCTGTTCTGAATAGTTTCACTGTAATCTTCAGACCTTTCCAGTCACCGGCTGCCTTGGTGATATCACCACCAACCTTTTTTGGAGACAGACCCGGGGAGCCAATCTTGGGAGCCGGGGCAGACATGGCATTGACTTCGCCTCCTGTACACCTCAGGTACACGACTTTGTTCTCACTGGGGTCGAACCGAGGCAGCATGGTGGAGGTGGCTGGTGTCACATGAACCCAAACTTGGTAGGACTGAAGAAAGTTGCATCTTGGCCTCCTCCAAGCTAAAAACCTAAAGGCTGAAGGCCTACAGACCACGCCAGATATCTAACTCCTTTTAAAGTGCTTTAAAGTACTCCCTCAACCTACATCTCCTCTCCCATTTCCAGATATAAAAGGGATTCTTCACTATCAACATAAATCCTAATGAGGAACTTAGTATCAGCACAAACCACAACACCATTATTATAATGTGAAACCTGAAGCTGTATGGTTCCATATTTAGTTAATTCCCATTTCTTTCCTAGTTTATATCTCTCTTATATTATTTATGGGTTTCCCTTTTTCTTCTCTCTGTCTCTGTCTCTCTTTCTCTCTCTCTCAAGCCCCAAGAGTACAAGACTCTTAGAGAATACTTACTGATTGTATTTTCTTCATCAGTAAATCACAGTGAATTCAAAGTGCTGTCTACTATGTAAGGGCCAAATAAACTATTAAATTTACTGAGACATTTTTAAAGATTGTAAGGCATTCCTTTACTCCTTTTTTGGCACTTTAAACAACTGTTTATGGAGTAAGAAATATATAGATCTTAATATATGATTACAAAGAATATCTTGAGATTTCAGGGCAAAGTGCATAACCATGTATTTAGATAAAGTTTAATTTGAGAAAACAGATATTAAACACTATGAAAGAATATGTTATTTATTGCTGAAATAACATTTCTCACAAATTCAAAAACTTACCTTTTCATGCTCACCCAAGATGTATCAAAGATACCCATCAACCTTAAAACTCCTTCAAGAATGTCTCTGATTATATCAGGTGGCATGCGTAATGAGCGAATTTCTGAAAGAGATTCTGGCTTGATGTTTCCAACTGCTAGTTTAGCTTCATTGACTAGAGGCTAAAATAGAAAAAAGTCATTTTTACTTTCAAAACATATATATTTTTAAAAATCATTAACTCTTTAAAAATTATCTAATATTTACTGTCATTTATTCAAAATAACTATAGTTATAATGTCTTTTCTTTTCAAATATCAAAATGCTTTAAAACACTTAGGTAAAATTTGTTCAAGTTGAGAAAATATGATTTCTTGCCACCACAACTACAATAATCTAATTTAGAAAATCTAATTTGTTTTGACACAATTTGACATTTTCAAGAGGCTCTTCATATTTTAGGACTAGCTGGCTAATTTAGTGAACTCTAGGAAAAAAACAGCTTAACAGTTTGTCTTAATTTCTCTACAACACATTTTTCCCCTCTATAATCAAAACAACATGGTTTGTGGTAAACAAAGATTATTTTTAATTACCATCGCTAATTTACTTACTTTCCCTGGCAGACCTTCCTTCTTGCTTTTATTTTATAAGTAATATTCTGGTTGAAAGCCACATTTTATACTATTAAAAAATAATTTGAGGGGCTTTGGAGTTCAAAAAAATATTAATTAAAAAATAAAAAAAGAAATAACTTGACCTATAAATAATGTTTAAACTCTTACTGGTAAGCAAAAATATAAATGGATCTTAGAATTTTTTTAACTTACCTGTACTTCTTTTAATTCATCATCAATTTTATTTTTTCTTTCTTCAATTTTAACAACTTCTTCTGCTATTTTGTGCTTTAGTCTTTCAAGTTCTGTTTTTTGCTCACTAGCATCCTATGGGAATATTTAAGAGGCATTCTAATCAATTTCAAATGCACTCAAAAAGCATGGTACCAAAAATATAATTTATTTTAAAATAACATTTTCTATTAAATGTTTTTGTAATATTAATTTTGAATGTGACATGAGTTTCCAAAATGCCTGGGAAACCAATGATATATCTTACTCTAGGTTTACTATCAGAAAGGTTTGTATGCTTTACTTTTTTCTACTTAGCAAAGCAATAAATCCTTATTACATAAAATTTAAGCAAGTTAATAATACATAATTTTTTTAACTTATCATACTAATACATATGTTACACTTGAAACAATCCAAATACAGCTCATGTGCTCCTTTTATTAACTTCCTCTTCCAAGTGGAAAGTACCTCTATTTTGAGTTTTCACTGCATTTAATTTGTACTCTCCTTATGCCATAAACTTGGAATTGCAAGCCTTAGAAGTTGTACTGTTTGGCATTTAAGTTCTCTCCAGACAGTACTTTTTACAAAATACCAAACACAGACCGGACACAATGGCTCATACCTATAATCTTATAGCACTCTAGGAGGCTGAGGCAAGAGGATCGCTCAGGGTCAGGAGTCCGAGACATAATACCAAACAGAAATATCTGCTATTTATATAATTAAGTGAAATTACTAGTTTTTAATATGAGATGCACAGTTATTCTCCTACTGGGCCACTTCTAGGATTAGCTACAGTCTTAGATACCATCCTTTCTCAGAACAGCTCAGAGAAAAAGTAGCACAGTGCTCAATGTATCTTACTAATGTAATGAGAGTATACAAAGCACACATAAGTGCTGAATATTTTTCTTTTATAAATACACAATTATCAAGTGTTATCCTTTATGTAGATTTTACATTTTTCATATTTCAAATTACTTTTAATTTCTTAAGGTAATTTTAATTTCTTAAAGTAAGAATTGACAGATATTTTTAATAATAAAAATGGCTGGCTACTTTAAATAAATATTTATATTAATTTGGTTCCAAAATGCCTTGAGAAAAAAAGTATGCTAAAGTTTACATTATAAAAATTATATTGACATGTCTGATATATTACGAACCAGGTCAGGTAACCACTAATCTGATTTCTATCATTATAGATTATCTGTTTCTATAATTTCATAAAAAGGAAATCATATAGTATGTAGGTTTTTGTGTCTGGCTTTTTTCACTTAGCATAATGCTTCTGGGATTTATCACATGTTGTTTTCATTTCTCTTAGCTAAAAACCTAAAAGGGGGATTGCTGGGTCACATGGTAAAATACGTTTGTAAGAAACTGCCAAACTTTTGAAAAGTGGCTGTAGCATTTTGCATTTCCTCCAGAAATTATGAGAATTCCAGATACTCCACATTCTTGCCATCACTTCGTATTCTCAGTCTTTTATTTCTACCCATTCTAGTGGATGTGTGGTGGCATCCCGCTGATGTTATATTCTACATTTCCTTGATGATCAATGACCTTGAACATCTTTGCATGTGTTTACTGGCCCATCATATGACTTCTTTCATTTGAATTTTCTTCTGTTAGAATCTTTTGCCCATTGTTAAACTGAACTTTTTGCTTTACTATTATTGAATTGAAACACTTTTGATATATTCTAGATATAAGTCCTTTATCAAATATGTTTTGTAAATAATTTTCTCCCAGTCTGTGACTTGCCTTTTCATTTCAGAATTTATTTAAAAAAGCACAAGTTTTTAATTTTGATGAAATCCAATTTAGCATTTTTCTTTTTTTATTTTGATATCACATCTAATAAGTCTTTGCCTCACCTAAGGTCACAAAGATTTTCTCATGTTTCCTTCTAAAGTTTTATAATTTAATGCTCTACACTTATATCGATGCTCCATATTGAGTAAATTGTTATATAAATTATAAGGTAAAGGCTCAGAGTTTCTTCTATGTGGATATCCAAATAGCAGTACCAATTTTAAAAAAGACTATGCTTTCTCCATTTTTTTGGCATTTTTGTATAAAATCAATTGACCATGTATGTATAGATCTATTTCTGGGCTCCCTAGCATTCTTTTCTTTTTTTTCTTTTTTCTTTTTTTTTTGATAGACAGCATCTCACTCTGTAGGCTGAGCTAGGCCTGCACTGGCATCGTCATAGCTCACTGCAACCTCTAACTCCTGGGCTCAAGCGAATCTCCTGCCTCAGCCTCCCAAGTAGCTGGACTAGAGGTCTGTACCACCACACCTGGCTAATTTTTCTATTTTTTGTAGATATGGGGTCTTGTTCCTGCTCAGGCTTCCATAGCATTCTAATGATTTTGATGCCTAACATTAAACCAATAGTGAATTTTGAATTCATAAGTCCGCCAACTTTGTTATTTTTAAGACTTTTTGTGCCACTTACTTTTTAATTGAGATATATAGATTTGTGTGATAAAGATTAAAGTTATTTTTTATTAAATGAGTCATTAGACTAGGGACTAGGTAATAGTCACCCATGTGGACATGGGGAGACAGATTTAAGATATATATATTTGAGTCAAGGAAGTAGAACTGACAGAATTTAATGATTCATTACATGTAATAGATGAAAGAACAAAAGTCTAGTATGATTTATAGGACTGTCTTGAATAATTAGCTATATTGTAGTGCCACAACCTGAGAAAAGAAATATAGGAGATGAAAATCATCATAATATATGGTCAATTGAGTGGACTGAGTTATGATTCTAAATAATGTGGGAAAATACTACTCTCTTCCACAAAAGCTCAAGTATATAATACTATCAGTCTGACCCAGCAAGGACAAGCAATATTTTTAAAATCTACATAAGTGAAATGTTATTTTTCACACTGATTAACAATCAGACATAAATGTTCTCTCTATTTTTGCATTTTTGTGCTCACTCTAAAAATTACCTGCATTGATACAGTAATCTCTTGAAGGGCAGCATCTGCTTCATCTTGCTTAGTTTTAAGTAATATACTTTGTTCTCCAGCTTTTCTGTTCAGTTCATCCACAAGAGCTTTAGCTTCATTTAGTTTGGATACACCAGCCTACATCAATAAAATATTGATTTGCAATATATAAAAGTTTTACACACACAAAGTAAATAAAATCCCGTAAGAGAGAATCAAGCAAACATGTAAGTGTATACATAAAAAGCAGTAGCAAGTATACTTAAGATCTTTTTTCATTGCTAATTATAATCATTTGCTTAACATTAAGGTATAGCAAAAGATTCCACAGAAGTTTTAAAGAAAAACAGATTTTAAACCATCGCAGAGGATGGTTCAACCTATGCAAATCAATAAACATGCTACATAAAATCAACAGAATGAAGGACAAAAACCATATGATCATCTCAATAGATGCAGAAAAACATTTGATAAGATTCAACAACCTTCATGATTAAAAATTCTCAACAAATTAGCATAGAAGGAACATACCTCAACATAATAAAGGTCATATGTAACAAACCCACAACTAACATCATACTAAATGGGGAAAAACTGAAACAAGACAAGGATGCCCGCTTTTACTACTCCTATTCAACAGAGTACTGAAAGTCCTAGTCAGAGCAATTGAACAAAAGAAAGGAAGAAAAGGCAAACAAATTGGAAAAGAGGAAGTCAAACTGTTCCTATTTGCAGATGACATAATCTTACATATAGAAAAACCTAAAGACTTCATCAAAAAACTCTTGGAACTGATAAACAAATTCAGTAAAGTTGTAGGATACAAATTAACATATAAAAATCAGTAGCACTTCAATACACCAATAACGAACTAGCTGAAAGAGAAATCAGCAAGGCAATCCACATTATAATAGCTACAAAAAATAAAATGCCTAGGAATAAATTTAGCCAAGTAGGTAATAGACTACAAAATATCGATCAAAGAAATTGAAGATAACACAAATGGAAAGATAGCCTATGCTCATAGATCAGAAGAATTAATATTATTAAAATGACCATGCTACCCAAAGCAATCTACAGATTTAATGCAATCCCTATCAAAATATCAATGACATTCTTCACAGAAATAGATAAAAATAACCCTAATATTTGTACAGAATCAAAAAAGAGCCTGAATAGCCAAAGCAAGTCTGAACAAAAAGAACAAAGCCATAAATATCATACTACCTAATTTCAAAATATACTACAAAGCTATAGTAACCAAAATGTAATAGCATGGTATGGGTACAAAAACAGACACATAGATCAATGGAACAGAATAAAGAACCCAGAAATAAATTCATATATTTATAGCCAACTGGTTTTTGATAAAGGTACTAAGAATATACATTGAAGAAAGGATACCCTCTTCAATAAATGGTGCTGGGAAAACTGGATATCCATATGTAGAAGAATAAAACTTATACCCCTATTCCTCACCATATACAAAAATCAACTCAAATGGAATAAAGATTTAAATGTAAGACCTGAAACTG
Source organism: Cheirogaleus major (assembly GCA_963574435.1). Classification (NCBI taxonomy): domain Eukaryota; kingdom Metazoa; phylum Chordata; class Mammalia; order Primates; family Cheirogaleidae; genus Cheirogaleus; species Cheirogaleus major. Next base: position 16,851 of record CAUYPO010089989.1, read on the forward strand.
TAGAACATTAAAAGAAAACATATGGGAAATGCTCCAAGACATTGGTGTAGGCAAAGATTTTATTGCTAAGACTGCAAAAGCAAAGGCAACAAAAGAAATAGACAAATGGGAGTATATTAAATTCAAAAGCTTCTGCACAGCAAAAGAGACAATCAATAGTAAAGAGATAACCTTTGAATGGGAGAAAATATTTGCAAGCTATTCATCCAATATAGGACTAATATCCAGAATATATAAGAAACTCAAACACCTAAATAGCCAAAAACCAAATAATCCAATTAAAAAGTGGGCAAAGATTCTGAATAGACATTTCTCAAAAGACATATAAATGGCCAACAAGTATATGAAAAAATGTTCAACATCACTAATCATCAGGGAAATGCAGATCCAAACCACATAGAGATATCATCTGAATCCAGCTAAAATGGCTACTTTAAAAAGACAAAAAATAACAAACGCTTGCAAGGATACAGAGAAAAGGGAACACTTATACAATGTTGGTGGGAATATAAATTAGTGCATTCTCTATAGAAAACAGTATGGAGATTTCTTTAAAAACTAAAAAGAGAATGACCATATGATCCAGCAATCCCCCTACTGGGTATTTATCCAAGGTAAAAGAAATGAGTATAACAAAAAGATATTTAATCCCT
>CAUYPO010089990.1:0-21365 GCA_963574435.1 Cheirogaleus major
CACCACGCCCAGCCAGTGGTGCTCTTTTAATAGAGCTAGAGAACTTGAGAAGAGGCCTTGAAGAGTTTATATATATACATATCAGACAAGGTATCAGTCCGTTGCAGGCTAGAGTGTGGTGGTCTCATCATAGCTCACTACAACTCCAAACTCCTGAGGCAATCCTCCTGCCTCAGCTGGGACTACAGGCCCATGCCACCATGGCTAATTTTCATACTTTTTGTAGAGCCAGCAGTTTGTTGTCCAGGCTGTTCTCAAACTCCTTTCTCAGCTTCCTAAGGTGCTCAAATTACAGGTTTGAGCGACTGCACCCAGCCAAGATCATATGCATCTCTCTTTTTTTTTCTAGTTGGCCAATTAATTTCTTTCTATTTTTAGTAGAGATGGGTCTTGCTCTTGCTCCAGGCTTGTTTCAAACTCCTGACCTTGAGCGATCAGCCTGCCTCCCAGAGTGCTAGGATTCCAGGTGTGAGCCACCACATCCTGCCTATGCATATATTAATGTTGAAAGAATTGTGGCACTTTCAAATATAAATGGTTTGCAGGCAGCTGAAGATCCTGGATCTAAGTTGATTCAAAACTTCCACTTAATGCATGAATTCTGCTGTATTCCTGATATACCTCCAAAGATGGGGAGCCAGTTATCATGATGGGGCCCAACTCATTGCATCACAACTCTAGAGTTCCTTTTCATGTGGACTTGGGAGTTTTGAAATCAGAAGACTACTTAGAGCATTATCTGTGCCTGGCCCACTCTTTCTACCTTCTAAGCACTCAAGTATTTCTTGAACTTCTTAGCACAACAGTGAATGAGACCTGAGGAAAAGTAAACAGGGTTGAAAACTAAACCTTAGGCAATGCCTAGAATTCAGGAATTCAGTGACAAGTGTCACTGATGGAGTATTCCAGAAGAAATAAATCTGAACCAGAGGCATAAGGTCACGGTTTCAAGTAGGACATGACTAAACAAAATAGAAAATGCATTATTTTCTCAACTCACACATCTCTTAAGAATTCTTTTCACCTTGTTTTGTAACTGTCAGCCTCCTAGGTAACTACTTGAAGGCAGTTATTGTCTTGCTCGGTTTTATATTCCCAGGGCCTATGAGTGTCTAATATATATGTGGCTCACACCTGTAATCCTAGCACTCTGGGAGGCCGAGGCAGGAGGATCACTTGAGGTCAGGAGTTCAAGACCAACCTGAGCAAGAGGGAGGCCCTGTCTCTACTAAAAATAGAAAAAAAATTAGCCGGGCGTGGTGGTGTGTGTCTGTAGTCCCAGCTACTTGTGAGGCTGAGGTAGGAGGATCCCTTGAGCCCAGGAGTTTGAGGTTGCTGTGAGCTAGACTGACGCCATAGCACTCTAGCCAAGGCAACAGAGTGAGACTCTGTCTCGAAAATATATATATATATTAATCCCACAGATGTTTGTAAAATGATTGTCAAATGCTATAGAGGACAGAGAATGAAGATAGATAAAAAAGGTCTCTTTCACTGCATGGACAACCACTAAAAGACCCCATAGCTAATGTGAATGAACTTCTTTAGGTCACATTAAATGTATGTTCTTTTTATGGGACAGGTTTTAGGTCACATTAAATGTATGTTCTTTTTATGGGACAGGTTTTTAGACAGTATGACTATAGTTTAAGAAAATGTCTCCAAAGGGACACAAAACACGAGTTGGTTCACTTAAAAATGGATGCATTGAGATAAACTTTCAAAAACATGGTTTTCTTCTAAGGCTATTATAGGAGCATGGATGAGTTATTAAGGTAATGAACGCTATTATAATAACGTAGTAACTCACTGAACTGTCCTCTAATTCATAAATACAACTTATTAAGAAGCTATGATTCAGAAGTTTCTTTGGAATAAGAAATATTCTTAGAAATAAGATCAGAGGCAGTCAAAGCATTAGGCAGACAGGCTCAAAACACCTATCAATCCTTAATGTACTTAAAACATGCCACAGTACAAATTTTTTAAACTAACCACTATAACTAAAAAGGTTTTTTAATGGAAAATATTAATAAATCTTGTTCCAACTTGGGAAGTTAGGAAAATATCTTCCTTCTACCTTGACCCAGTAAATGGGAAAAGGAACTACCCTTATCACCTGCTGTGTAACTGGAACCCTCAACTACCTTCACAGGCCCAGTGAAATTAACATCTACACTTAACCCCCCACCCCACCCTACCCTCCCATCCTTCCAATTTCAGAAGAGGAAAACAAGAGGGCAGAGAGAAGGCAGGGGGGAAGAAAAGGAAAAGGATGAGGTTCTTCACAGCAGTGACTTTTCCTGGCGAAAGGAGGCAAAGATATCACAGCACTAAGTTTTATTAGGGGGTTTCATTAAGGTTAAATTTCTAGGAATGAGGGAGTCCTAGTTAGAGGGCACAAAAGCCCATGAAGCCTCCTCAGATCTCATAGTGAACCACCGGCTCAGGTTCTTTGGTAGGATCACCGCCTCGTTCCAGGTACAAATCATTATAAGGGTACTGCTTAGGCCCCTAAGGAAAAAACACAGGTCAGCAAGAACAACATACATCAAGCCAATATACCTGGCTACACTCCACTGTGAGTTAACAATCATGGGTACGAAGTAGCCTCTGGTCAGACCCAGCTGGGCTAGAACTGCAGGAACAGCACTCTTCCCCGCTCAGCCTAAGGCAGAGAGAAAGCCTAAATTGTAAGAGAAGTGGTGCCTACACCATGAGTGAGAGAGGGAAAGGGGGAAAAGAAAGGAGGGAGGAAAAAGGGGAAAGGGAGGGGGAGGGGAGAAAGGGGAAGAGAGAGGGAGAGAAGGGGAAGAGAGAGAGAGTCAGAGGCAACACTTTCTAAATGAGATGATGCATCCATCCATCCCACTCTCTCTTGGGTCGAGACAGACTCAATCTCCTTTAAGTCACTCAGCCTCTAATGGTTCCACCACTAAAGTGGCCTAGCAAATGAGGCGTGCAGGAGCAGTGGTGGGGGAAAGCACAGAGGAGATACGGCTGGGATGTGCATTAGAGGCTGCTGGCTTTACCAACAAACAGCTGTCAGAGAACACAGCTCAAGGGGAAGAGAAAGGGAGATGTGCTTACAGAACTGAAAAATGGAAGAGCCATACTGTGTTTCTTGCTCTCCTGAAGTGAAGTTAGTGTTCACCCCAGCCCTACGTGCACTCTCCAGCATGGAGCCCCTGGGGCTTGGTAGGAAGGCTCGTGTCAGTGCACACAGACATACCAGCTACCTTCAGGACATTGATTATCTCTGCAGAGGTAGCACTGGGCAGCCAACTGCAAATGCAGCAGCCTCCCTGCTTTCAATCCTTCTCCTTCCAATCCATCCTGTAGACTACTTCCAGATTAATCTTCCTAAGAACCCAGTCTTCATTATGACACTCTTCTGTTCAAAAACCCAAATGGCTCCCTTCTACCAAGAGGCAGACCAAGTCATTGTATCCCCAACCCCTAGCACGGTCTGCACCTGGTATGTAGTAGGGGCTCTATAAATATTTGTTAACTTAGTGCATTACTACACCATCAAATCCAAATCTCCTAGCAATGCAATAAAAGCTTCCTGACCTAAACTGATCAACTCACCTCGCAATATTTTTTAATACAGTGATTTCCAAATCTATATGTACATCAGAATTTACCTGGGAGCTTGTTAAAAATACTGATTCTAGGACCCTACTGTAACGCTACTGAATTAGGATTTCCAAGTGGAGCCTGGGAATATGAATGTTTAGCAGCTTACCAGGAAACCAATGCAGCTGGTTATTTAGAAACTGTTTTATATACCCATCCCACTCCAGCTAACTCACAACTCCTTTTCTCTCTTTTATTGTTTTCTCTTGCCCTAAATGTTTTCTCTAACTTCTCCCTACCACCCAAATCCTATTATTTTACCATCTAGGTAACCCTTCTCCTTGAGAGCAGCTCATACCACTTAGCACATACTTTTACTATACATAAACCCAAACTGTGCCAAACTTCCATATATCTGTTCAAATCTTGCTCATCATGTAACTTATCTTAATTTTCTTAACTAAACTTCCTTAAGTTAGAGAATATATTGTCTATGTTTTTTACATTCTCCAAAATATAACTGTCTGAACTATTATCAGACTACTTCACTCCAGCCTGGACAACAGAGCTAGAACCTGTCTCTAAATAAATAAATAACTGTCTGTTCTTTTAATAAACAATTGCTTCCAGTATATCACAGGAAGTGCCCTTCATGTGTCCAAGAAAGGATAAAGTTTCAGCTCAAGATTCCCTGACTCTACCTTGAAAATCACTTGCTGCAATATCATTGGTAAGTACAATCCCCAAATGGCAACTCTGTAGACTAGCTGGCTTCCACATTCTCATTCCTCACCAAGTCCTAAAGTGTACCTTCTCACTCAGATGGGTACCTGAAGTAAGGGTAGATCAGTGCTCTGGTACTTGTGCCAGGCCAATGGGTAAGGCCCTCCTATCTTCCTATCTCCTAAGACTCCAGGAAGCCAAGCTTGGTATTGACTGAATCCCTACTCCAGAGACTTCATTCCCTCAGGAAACGGGGTTAAGCAAATATGCCTAAGAGAGCACTTCTCAGATACTCACCACAGGCTGGTAGGAGCGGTACTTCTCCCCAACCCAGAACATGAATATCATGAAGGCCACGAAGCCGAAGAGCTGCTTACACATGACATTCCAAGAAACAGGTGTGGGGGACGTGTCCACACGGTTCCTGATATACATGTCTAGGTGCCAGTGCATCTGAGGCAGAAAGACAAATAACTGTCACATAGTACTCTTCCTGAAAAATGCAGGCAGTCCAGACTGATCAGAGCCTGATACAAGGCTTAACAGAAGCATTCTACTGCCCTGGAGCAATATTCTGAGAGCCAGGTCTGAGACACACCCATACACAGGACTAGATGCTGGCTTCTGTCTAGGTTCTGCTGACCAGGGACAGCTCAATCACGGAAGTGCACAACTCTCACAGTACAGAGCTTTGGTTATTCCCAGAAGTCCCATTCCATGTGTCACAAATGGAACCTCAAATCTCAGATCCCTGGACCTTGTTTCCTTTCACAGAAAAGCTTAGTGTTTCTTGGACAGATATGTCATTTGAGCTAAAGAAAGAATCCCCAGGAAGACATAAGGAGAAGGAAGGAAGGTCAAATGGGATATGATTCTCTCACCGGTTCACCCCAGTTCAACCTCAGGTCTGAGTGGTCCCAGTCATACCATGGGTCCCTCTCGTGCTGTGAGCGATCAGGGAGCTTTGGGTAGTCACCATACCTGGAGACAGAAAGAACTTCTGGAAGGGGCTGTGAGCAGTCTCAGATAATTCTGAATCTCCTCATCTCAAAGATGAGAAACAGATGAGAAACAAAGTGACACAGATAAGTATCTCACCTAAGAACAGAGGAACTGACTCTCAAATCAAGATCTCAAGTTCTAGTCACTAAGCACAGAACTAACCATAGAAGTCCCAATTGTTAAGTAACAGTTCATGTCAAACTCTGAAACAATGTAACATATACAAGGTTTCCTTACCTTCTTTCAACAAAAAGAAAAAAAGTCACACAATGCTCTAACCTTAGAGTTGAAAGGGAATTTTGCAATCCATTACAAACGTGCACTGCATAACATTTTGGTCAACGATGGACCTGGACAGTGGCAGTCCCATAAGATTATAATGGAGCTGCCCTATGCAGGTGCCCAAAGTGACAGGGGAAGCCAGTAGTTAAGAAAAGTCTTCACCATTTTTTATCTTTTATATTGTATTTTTACTGTAGCTTTTCTATGTTTAGAGAGTTTATATACACAAATACTATCGTGCTACAATTGCCCACTGTATTCAGAACAGTAACATGCTGTACATATTAATATTTATAGCCTAGGAGTAGGCTATTATGGTCTAGGTTCATATAAGTATACTCTTATGATGTTCGCACAACGAAATCGCCTAACAATGCATTTCTCAGAAAGTATCCCTGTTGTTAATTGACACATGACTGAACTCTGATTCCCTTAGATAGAAAAATGAAATTAAAGTTTAGGGTCTGAATCCAAAGTCACCCAGCTAATTGGACTAAAAACAATAAGGGTACAGATTAGAAAAGCATTCTTTTCATAGCAACTGTGTTCCTTAACCACAGAGTTGGCATTCATCTCCATGTCTTATTAAACACCTCATGGGACTTCTTATTAAGCTAGGTTTTCCCCCAGCAAATCCAGGTTCATCTTACAAGACTGCGGCGACCAAGGCTGCTCTTGTTCACAACACAATAAAAAACATAGGAAATGATGAAAACTAGACATGTTTCACAGAATATGAGTGGAAAACAAGAAGAACAGGAGCTGCTGAAAACAAGATTGCAAGAGTAACGCTAGGACAGGAAATGAAGGTGATGATAATCACATCAGATAATTAACCATAGGGATGTTAAGTAGACATGGAGGAGAGTGGAAGGGATAACATCAACTGGACAAAGGGCTTGGATGTTTAATCTACCTAACAGTTGCTACACTTTCCACAGCCCTGATAGCAAAAAATATTTTTTTTAAAAGGAGACACAAAATATAGCATACTCCATTTACAAATAAGGTTCTCATGACAGGAGTCCAGCTCCAGCCTGGTCACATGCCTGGATGACAGCACCTGAGCCCAGCAGATGCTCAATCTAAATGAAACCCAACGCTCTGGTGGAACCAAGGAAGGTTCCTGCTATTGTGGGGGTTGGGGAGGGGGGCGGTCCTCGAGGGAAACATTAAAACCTCGGCTTTTCATTTGAGGAAACAGCCTGAGCCAAGGAGAAAATTGAAGTCCTCTCAGCTGCAGCTGCTCACCCACCCCCTCCCACCGAGAAAAGCACCCACACCATTGACTCTGAGGGGTCACAGGAAGGTTTGGGAGAAAGGGTCAGAGTCCAGCCACCCAGCCCAGCCAACCTTCTCCCGTCACTACTTGGGTGAGAGCATACACTCTCCATCTCACCCCATGCCATCATCTGGGTAAGGCTCGTAGTCTTCCACACGCATATTATACTTCTTGGCGGCGGCGGCCCGTTCTTCTGGTGTCTTAGGATAGGGCCCCGGGAGCATGTCCTTGGTCATGTGGGAGGCTGGAGCGCAGAAGAGGGCAGGTCATACCGTTCTCCCGCCGCCCCGAAGGCTTCAAGCTGCAGAGGCTAGAGCCCGGGACTTCGCAGGACCCGCGCGACCCTCCACTCGCTTTTGTGGATATATGGACTCCACCTCCGCCCCCTACCCGGACACAGCCACTGCGGCATCCACGATCCCTGCTCCCGACACACCAAACCTCAGGCATCCCCTTCCCACACTGAGGCCTCGCCCGTTCTTGCAGACCTGTCCGTGTACCCAACGACACAACATTCCGGCCCGCCCTTTGCAGCCATCGGACTCCCAGGACCCCAGCCATGGCCGCCGCCATCTTCACCTTCTTCACGTTTCACTCTGCACATGCGCAAAGGCCTGTCACGGCGGCTGGGCCGGGCCAAACTCGACAGGGGAATCTGGTAGTGAAGAAAAGTCTTCAGCGTGCAACGGGGGCGGGCTTTAAAAATGGTGCAGGGAAGCCAGTAGGAAGATCAGAGTCTGGGAGTGTTAGCGGGAAGGAGAGAAAACCACGCAGGTTGCTTCTTTGACATTTCAGATTGTTGCGTCCCTTTTCTCCCTCAGCTGACTTAGACCTATCCAGGGATAAAGGGGACTCGGAACCTGAGCATCTCAGGTAGACAGCCGACTCAACCTCCCCAGGAGCAGTGCTAGTAAAACGAGACTGTCTTATTCTCTTCTTTTCTAGCTGCTTGTCGGTTCCTCTTCCTTCCATCCCCAAACGTTATCATTCTTCAGTTCAGCCCTTGGTCTTGTTTGTTCTTGTTCTGATGTCCAAACTGGTTGATATCCTACTCTTAGATGCTCGGTGCAATACACAAATTGACCGCGAATTGGCTTCTCGGTCTCAGTCCGTGTTTACATCTGCATGTCCCAGTCACCTCAACCCAACAAATGTAAAATTAAACCTATCACCTGAGGCAGCTCTCTAGAGACACTCTAAAGCCTCAGATTTGCTAGGACTTGGGTAAATAGATTTCAAACCGGCCCACAAGTAACAAACTTTAACTCAACAGAGGAATGGGAGACATTATATTTGCATATGAATATGGTTTCACTTGGGATTTGAATAATTTACACATTATAAATATGTATATATTTCTAGTGACTTTTCAGGTGATCACTGTTTTGGAGCAGAATCTATTATTATAGATATTCTCAAATATGTATCACAGCAATAAAAACGGATATGTACAATTTAGTATACAAATTTGGGGGAGGACTACACAGCAACTTGCCCTCTTGTAAATGAGCACCACTAGTTGATATTCAAAATAATTGAACATCATCTACATTCAACCAATAGCAAGCCCTGATCTAGGTCAAGAAACAGTTGGTTTAATTAATTTATTTTTATTAAGATATTATTCACATACCATAAAATTCACCCCTTTAAAGTGTACAATAAAGTGATTTTTAGTACATTTACAAAGTTGTGCAACCATTACCACTATTTAATTCTAAAACACTTTCATCACCACCAAAAGAAACCTCATACCCATTAGCACATTCCCCCTACTTCTATCCCCTGGCAACCACTAATCTACTTTCTGTCTCTATGGATTTGCCTATTCTGGATATTTTATATAAATGGAGTGATACAATATTTAACCTTTTGTGTCTGTCTTCTTTCACTTAGCATAAGGTTTTCAAGGTTTGTCTGTGTTATAACACAGGCTATATTACAAACACATAGTCAAGCATCCAAGTGAGATATAGTAATGGAATCATAAGAATTCTGACCCCCAGTCCTCAACTTCTTATATCAGAAATGCAAGCCTCCCTATAAATCTGATTATCTTAGATCTGGGTTGTACATTAGATAAATGTATCCAACCAGTAATTCATTCCTTTTATAATTGAATAATATTTCATTATATGAATACACAGTACAACATTTTATTTATCAGTTAATGGACATTTGGGTTGTTTCAACTTTTTGGCTTTTATGAATAATGCTGCTATGAACATTGCATAAGTGTTTGTAGGGATGTATGTTTTCTATTTTCTTAGTTATATACCTAAGAGTAGGATTGCCAGGTCATAGGGCAACTCTATGTTTAACTTTTTGAAGAACTGTGGAATTGTTTTTCAAACCAGCTGCACCATTTTACATCCACTAGCAGTGTATGTGGTTCTGAATTTCTCTACATCCTCATCAACACTTGTTATTGTCTGTCTTTTCGATTATAGCCATGCTAGTGAGTGTGAATAGTATCTCATTATGGTTTTCATTTGCATTACTGTGATGACTAATGATGTTGAGCATCTTTTCATGTGCTTATTTGTCATGGTATATCTTCTTTTGGGAAATGCCTATTCACATCTTTGTCCATTTTTAAATGGGGTTATCTTTTTATTGCTGAGTTGTAAGCATTCTTTATGTATTCTAGATGCAATTCCCTTGTCATATATATGATTTGTAGATATTTTCTCCCATTCAGTGAGTTGTCTTTTTACCTTCTAGATGGAGTCCTTTGGAACCCTGTTTTTATTATGAAAAGGTGTTAGACTTTGCCCAAAGTTTTTTCTGTATCTATTGAGATTATTACTTTTTTTCTTTTACTAACATATGGTATATTATATTGATTGATTTTCAGATGTTGAACTAACCTTGCATTCCTGGAATAAATCCCACTTGGTCGTGATATATAATGCTTTTTATATGGTGCTAGGTTCGGTTTACTGGTATTTTATTGAGAATTTTTGCATATATATTCCTAAGTGAGTCTATGGTTTTCTTGTAATGTCTTCATCTTGTTTTCATATCAGGGTAATTTTGGCCTCACAGAATGAATTGGGAAGTGTTCCCACCTCTTATATTGTTTGGAAGTTTATTGAAGGATTGGTGTTGATTCTTTTTTAAATGTTTGATAGGATTCATCAGTGAATCTATCTGGTATTGAGATTTTCTTTGTGGGATTTTTTTTTAATTTCTAATTCAATCTCTTATAATAGGTCTATTCAGATTTTCTACTTCTTTTTGAATCAGTTGTAATTTGTGCCTTTCTAGGAATTTGTCCATTTCATCTAGGCTTTTAAATATTTTAGCATATAATTATTCATAATATTCCCTTATACGCCTTTTTATTTTTGTAAAGTCAGTAGTAATGTCCCTGTGTCATTTCTGATTTTAGTTATTGGAATCTTCTTGATCTAATTTATTTTTAATTCCCAAGGTTATAAATAAATATATTTTTGTAAAAATTCAAAACATTACAGAACAAAATACAAAACATTACATTCAAAACTAAAGCCTTAATTTCCACCCCCAGCCTCAAACCCTTCTACAGAGGTAACCCTCTCCTCAGTTTGGTGTAGCATAGTTACTTTGTAGCATAATTACATAGTTAAGCCTGTGTGTTAGTTTCTATTGCTGCATAACAAATTACCATGAATTTAGCAGCCCCAAACAACACCAATTTATTATCGCACATATTCCATGAGTCCAGGTACCTGTTAGCTAGGTCCTCAGGGCAGGTCTCTCCAGGCTAAAATCAAGGGGTTGTCTGGGATGGTTATCTCATCTGAGGCTCTGCATTCTTTTCCAAGCTCAGTGGTTGTTGGCAGAATCCATTTATTGGCATTTATAGGACAAAGGTGCCCACTTTCTTGCTGGCTGTCAACCAGGAATCTTCTTCATCTCCTAGAGTCCACTTGCCATTCCATACCATATGGCAGTATGCTCCTTCAAAGCAAACAAGACAGCATGTGCTGCGGCTTCACTCTCTGGGACTTCTGTTTCTTATCTCCCTTTTGTTTAACTCAAAGTTAATTGATCAGGGATCTTAATTACATCTTTGCCCCACAAGGTAACCTAATTACAGGAGTGATACCCTATCATATTCACAGTCCTGATCTCATTAAAGGGGAGAGATTTATACATGGTGTGTGCATCATGGGGGGTAAATCTTGGAATCCATCTTAGAATTCCACCTCCCTCAGCCAGCCATAAAAGCTCCCTAAGTAAGTTATATAGGTAATTGATACGGCCTTTTGCAGTCAATATAGATATTTGTTTGAAAATGTGGGATGTTCATGGTTGGCCACTAATAACGTTCTCATGGCAAGAATATATTCAAGTAGGAGAGACGGTAATGTAGGCAGAGAAATCAAATGATGCTAAACAAAAGAAAACCACCCTTGATTTTAAAAGAATTCCACTTGCTGTATATCTTTTGCCTGGGCCTTCAGGCAGCCTTTGCCCAACATCTGCCAATGTGACAATTGCTTTTCCTTCTGAATTCCTTAGGTGGGTCAAGAGTTTGCTTCTCTCCCCATTCATGAGTGTGAAGTTTAATGCCTAACTTGCCTCCTACCTTGCCCCTGGTGTAGGCTTGGACACAATATTTTGAGGCAGCAATATTTTGTGGATTGGTTTGACAGGTGATCCACGCCTCTTCAGTGGGACTAGGTCTAGCCCCAGTTCTTCGGGGATGGAGTCTCGGGTGTAGAGCTGTACGACACCATTGGTAGGCGCTCCCCCAAGCCTCGACTCCGCGTTCTTAATGTCTCTTGACCGCTCTCTCTCACAGCTCACCTCTATGGTTTCCGTTGTGGTTTCGTTCGGAGTAGGCGGAGCTTCCGGTTCCGGCGGGGGCCGTCCCTAGCGGCGGAGATGGCGGCGACAGCAGCCGAGTCTGTGGCCTCGGGCTCTGGAGGGCCCCGGGAAGAGGCTGAAGCCCCCGGCCCCGCCTGGGATGAATCCCAGTTGCGCAGTTACAGCTTCCCCACCAGGCCCATCCCGCGTCTGAGTCAGAGCGACCCCAGGGCGGAGGAGCTGATCGAAAATGAGGTGGGGGGCGGGGCCGCGTCTGTAGAGAGAGGAGGAAGGTCTCCTCCCTAGTTGGGAGGAGAGGTCAGAGGCGAATGGTGGAAGAGGTGAGGGACTGGCCGGGCTGTGGACTGGAGCGTCAGGAGATATGGTGAGGGAGGCGAAGAAAAATGGAACTTGAGGGGTTTGTGCTGGCTAATGGGAGAAATTAATCTCAATTTGGAAAGTAGTTGGGATCATGGGCGGAGAGCTCCTTGGGATTACTTCTTTTTTTTTTTTTCTCCACCTGGTGTTTTCGCTTAGGAGCCCGTGGTGCTGACCGACACAAATCTTGTGTATCCTGCCCTGAAATGGGACCTTGACTACTTGCAAGAGAATATTGGTAATGGAGACTTCTCTGTGTACAGTGCTAGCACCCATAAGTTCTTGTACTATGATGAAAAGAAGATGGCTAATTTCCAGAACTTTAAGCCGAGGTCCAATAGGGAGGAAATGAAATTTCATGAGTTTGTTCAGAAATTGCAAGATATACAGCAGCGAGGAGGGGAAGAGAGGTAAGTTCCTAAATCTTGGTTTTCTGTTGGATTTAGGGCATCCATTTCCTTTTCCTCTACTTGTTTGAAGGTGTGATGGAGTTGGGTGATTAGAGATTGGTATCTCTCATCTCTGGATTCCTGTTGAGTGAATAGTTTGCTCTTCCAGCCTGTTTGAGTTATTCTTAGGGATTTTGGGGGCTACAGCCAGCTAGTTCTCTAGCTTGAGGGATGAAGGGATAATTAGATTTGAACTGTGAATCTCTAGTTTCTCATCTTTTTCCTCATAAAATGAGAGTCACCGTTGCCTAGAATGGTCAGTTAGGTGAATGAAATGAGTGAAGTTGTCTGGGTGGAAGTTATGATGAAGCTGAAGACATATGCCCTGTTCAAAGTAAGAAGTCATTACTTTGTTTCCATTTGGGAGTGCAGTCCTAGCATTGCCAGATATTCTGATTTTTCAAGAGAAGCTTGAAATCAGGATTTTTTTTCTTTTTTTGAGACAGGGTCTCACTCTCTTGCCCAGGCTAGAGTGCAGTGGTGTCATCATAGCTCACTGTAACCTCAAATTCCTGGGCTCAAGTGATCCTCCTGGTTCAGCTTCCTGAGTAGCTGGGACTCCAGGTGCACGCCACCACATCTGGCTAATTTTTCTGGTTTTCGTAGAGATGTGGTCTTGCTATAATATGTTGCCCAGGCTGGTCTCAAATTGTTGGGCTCAAGCGATCCTCCTGCCTGAGCCTCCCAAAGTGCAAGGATTATAGGCATAAGCTGCTGTACCTGGCCTAAAAAATCAGAATTTTTATTTAAAATCTTTTGATTTTTATTGTTTTAAAAAATCTTTTGACTTTTAAATGTAATGAACTAATTCAAAAATTTTTTTTAAAGTTGCAGGGAGTCAAACGAAAATGTCTATCATTGGATTTAGTTGTCAGATTGCCAGTTTGCAGCCTTTGTCCTAAAGTACTACCCTGGCTGGGGACAGTTTAAGCTGAAAAGTTGTATAGTTTGTTGTGATTTTGGAGAAAAGGAGATAGTTTAGGGAAGAGTAAATTAGGTTTGTTTTTTTTTATCATGATAGCAAACACGAGACACACACAGGAGAGTGATTCTTCTTCTCTGCTTTTATTCCTACTTAGGATGACAGCCTCTTAGATAGGTCTCAGATAGCATTCAGTCCTACGATATAACATTGCCTCTGGGGAATTGCTTTCACAGAGTACTTCAGGCTGTCAGTAGTATGTGCCTAGGTGAATGGATTTGAAATATCTCTTTTTTTTCTTCTTGACATTTAGCCATTGTCATAATGATGGGAATTTGACTAGAAGAGTTTTCAAAGTATGAACTGTGATTTGTCCATTATGTCTTATAAATACTGGTTCAGTATTTCATTTCATGCATTAATTCATTCAAATTTAACACAGCATGTGTGTCCACACTCTCATACACACTCACCCAACATTGAGAGAGAGATTAGTTTAAACTGATGAAGTGTGTATTTCCACTGAATGAATATATGCCCTAGAAGGAGCATAAGATAAGACACATGAATCTTCTGGTTCTTCAGTCACTTGAAGTTTCTTGCCTCCCACAGCGAGAGCATTTTGCCTCACTGAGTATGAGTGTAATCTGTACTTTATGGGTGACTAAAGTTTTCAAGGAAAATTGTATACTGTGTACATGTTTTGCCCTATCAACTGACTTTATTTTATTTTATTTTTTGAGACAGAGTCTCACTTTGTTGCCCTGGCTAGAGTGCTGTGGTGTCAGCCTAGCTCACAGCAACCTCAAACTCCTGGACTCAAGCAATCCTTCTGCTTCAGCCTCCTGAGTAGCTGGGACTACAGGCATGCGCCACCGTACCCAGCTAGTTTTTTCTGTTTTTGTTAGAGACGGGGTCTCGCTCTTGCTCAGGCTGGTCTCGAACTCCTGAGCTCAAATGATCAGTCCTCCTCAGCCTCCCAGAGTACTAGGATTATAGGCACAAGCCACCGTGCCTGGCCTCAACTGACTTCAGTACCAGCCACCTCCACAGTATAATCATACAGGTTGTTGTAATTATGGGTTAAAATGTATCAGGATCCTCTTTGAGCTATTTTGAGCATTTACTGTTCAGGTAAAATAGTACTGCTGTTTAGATTCATGTTTGGGGATTGTTACCATCTCCTTCGAAGTTACTTGCAAAATTTTTGTGTGAATACATATGTTATAATTTCTGGGGAGTTGCATTCGAATTTGAGGGTTCCATGTCTCCAAAACAATAGCTAGTGTTTCCAGCCTATCAAGATTTCTAATTAATGTTGCCTTAAATATTATGATTCTAGGCAGTGAGATACCTTTGAGCCTTTTGAAGTAATACTCTAAGGACCAGTGCAGTGCTGCTTCTGTCTCTTTTCTTTAGGTTTGCACACTCTTAAATTTCTCTTGTGGGCCTGGATCAAGGGTGTCTGGGTTTTCACACCCTGTAAGTAACTTCTGACCTTTCTCAGGTATGTTAGGAGCCTGGGCCCTGTACGTGATGAGATGTCTTTCTTCAGCTGTTGAAGGCTGCAGCAGGATAGTTGGCTGAATCAGTTAAGATAAACAAGGCTTCAAGCCAGAGCTCAGGGGCTTGAAACAACAAAGACTTATTTCCCACACATGCTTCATGTCCGTCATGGGTCACATCATGTTGTTCACTCTGGGACCTAGATTGCCCCAGCATTACTATCTGGAACTTTGCATTTGCCATGGGAGAGGGAAAGAGATGTGGTGGTGTGGGCCGGTTCTTAAATTTACAGTTGGTTATGTTCATAATGTTAGGTTCATTTAAAAAAAAATTAAAGTTAGAAGCAATACAGGTCACTTTGTAGACATTTTACTGTCCAGAACAAGTTAAGCAAGCCTGGCTTCAAGGAGGTATGGAAGAATAGGTCTTCCACAGGGAAGGAACCAGCTGTTGGTGAATAGTAATACAGTGTGCCATAGTGGCCATGAAGGGCCGAAGGAGATGTCTCAGGCATTGAGAGTCTCTGGAGCAAGGCTGATTCATCATTCTAAAGTCTATGGATAGGCTTCCAGGTATCTGAAATTGTATGAAAATTCTGTGTATATGTGCATTTTTATGGGGAACTTTCCTTAGATTCTTAAAGGAGTCATACTCTGATCCATATAGGGTTAAGAATCACTGCTTTAAAGTAAAAGGTTTGGCATTGCACAGAGCTCAAAGAAGGATAGGTATCTGTGAGAATCCGTGTTGGCTAAGATTTGCGTGACTACAGCTGGACTCTGTGGGAGATGCTGGTGTGGATTTTGGTTTGTATTTCCAGGTGTGGGGAGGCCATACCAGGGACGTGTGTGCGTGCACTAATGGGATTTTCTTCTGGGGGAACATAGGTTGTATCTGCAGCAAACACTCAATGATACCGTGGGCAGGAAGATTGTCATGGACTTCTTGGGTTTTAACTGGAACTGGATTAATAAACAACAAGGAAAGCGTGGCTGGGGGCAGCTGACCTCTAACCTGCTGCTCATTGGCATGGAAGGTAAGAAATCCTTCAGAAAGCAGCATGGCTTGGAGTCATAAGAACCTGATTTCTAATCCTTTCTCCACTACTTATTAGCTCCATGGCTTTGAACAAGTCACTTAACTTTCTTAAACCTCAGCCTACTCTTCTGTAAAAGAAACATGATAATATCATGAACATTTATGAAGATTAAATGAGATAATGTATACATTAAGTCTTTAAGCTAGTTTCATGAACTCTAAGAAATTCCCTTTTCCTTTCCTCAGCTGCTGTGTAAGTGCGTATGCTGAGATATTAGGGACCTTTCTGAAATACAGTCATACGTTGCTTAATGAACAGGGTTATGTTCTGCAAAATGTGTTGTTAGGCGATTTTGTTGTTTTTGAACATCATAGATTGTACTTACACAAGACCTAGATGATGTAGCCTACTACACACCTATGCTATATGGTGTAGCATATTGCTCTTAGACTGCAAACCTATACAGCAGGTTATTGTACTGAATACTGTAGGCAATTATAACTTAGTAGTAAGTATTTGTGTGAAAAATTTTACACCTGAATAGGGCAGCTGTATTATAATCTTATAGGACCACTGTTGTATATATAGTCCATTGTTGACTGAAATGTTGTTACATAGCGCATAACTGTACTGTTGCTCTCTATTAGATCTATGTTCAGGAAATTTTTATTCCACTAAAAGAAGGTAAATTTATTTTTTCAATTAAAATTTAACCTTATGTTTATTTACTTTTTTGAGACAGACTCTTATTCTCTTGCCTGGGCTAAAGTGCTGTGGCATCAGCCTCGCTCACAGCAACCTCCAACTCCTGGGCTCAAACGATCCTCCTGCCTCAGCCTCCTGAGTAGCTGGGACTATAGGCATGCGCCACGGTGCCCAGCTAATTTTTTCTATTTTTAGTTGTTTTGGCTCATTTCTTTCTATTTATAGTAGATACGGGGTCTCACTCTTGCTCAGGCTGGTCTCAAACTCCTGAGCTCAAGCAATCCTCCCACCTCAGCTTCCCAGAGTGCTAGGATTACAGGTATGAGCCACCGCGCCCGGCCAATTTATTTTTTAAATTTTGAGACAGAGTCTAACTCTGTTGCCTGGGCTAGAGTACAGTGATATCATCATAGCTCACTGCAACCTTCAACTCCTGGGATCAAGTGATCCTCCTGCCTCAGCCTCTTGAGTAGCTGGGATTATAGGTGTGTGCCACCACACCCAGCTGATTTTTTTCTATTTTTAGTAAAGACGGGGGGGGGGGGGGGGTGTCTCACACTTGCTCAGGCTGGTCTTGAACTCTTGACCTTAAGTGATCCTCTTGCCTCAAGTGGTAGGATTACAGGCATGAGCCACCACATCTGGCCTATTTATTTTTAGAGACAGGGTCATGCTCTGTTACCCAGGCTGGAGTGCACTGGCATGATCATAGCTCACTGCAACCTCGAACTCCTGGACTTAAATGATCCTCCTGCCTCAGGCTCCTGAGTAATTAGGACTACAGGTGCGTGCCACCATGCCCAGCTAATTTTTAAAATTGTTTGTAGAGATTGGTTCTTGCTGTGTCGCTGAGGCTGGTCTCAAACTCTCCATTTCAAGTGATCCTCCTGTCTTGGCCTCCGAAAGTGCTGGGATTATAGGTGTAAGCCACCTTTCCCTAACTTTATCTTTTAAATAGATAATACATTCATGGGGTTCAGATTCAAAAGGTGTAAATGGGTGTGTAGTGATAAATCTCTCTTCCATACTATCTCCCAGCCTCCCAGTTTTCTCCCTGAAAATACTGCATATTATTAGTTGCTTGTGTTTCTTGTTGGAGAATTTTATGCATACACAAGCAAATATATGAATGTGTTCTTTTGTTTTTTTCTTTTGAATAAAAAGAGAAGCCTTTAAACTTCAGTTAGGAGGAGAGCTACTTATGGACCAGGGTCATTGTCTCACTTTTATTTCTGGCACTAGCTCAGTGCCAGGCCCACAGTAGGTACTTAGTAAATGATGAATAAACTGGGTTGAACAATTTAGCAGAGTAATTATTTGTCATTCACTATTGAACTCTTTGGTCTCTTCTTTGATTGTCCTTTCCAGCAGTGTAGGTTATATATTGACATTTAACCTGTCCCTTTGAAACAAGCTCTTGATTGACCTGTAAGGAAGGAGCCAGTTCTGGTTTACCTGACTCAGTTTTTCTGTTGCTTTCCTTTCCTGTAGTAGGTGCAGGGAAGTGGTTCCCTCAGGTAGAGATGAGAAAGCAGCTCTCCTTTGAGAATGCACATGGACTGTCAGCACTTAAGAAGGCAGCTGTCTTGGCATACCCAGGCAGAGTTGGGGAATGTTTACATTTCATGCCCTGCAGAGGTGTGTGTTCAACTCAAGGATTGTGCAAAGAACAAACAATAGACATGATCCCAGTTATAAAAGAGTAGATGGAACATATATACACTAGGGCAGAACTACTTCAAGATGGCATTTTAAATAATGTGCCTTGTTTAAATTATACAACCCTCTCTTTGGAATCTGATATGTTTCCCTCTGATGAGAATCATCAGCACGAGTGAGCACCATTGTTGCTCTGAGAAGTGTTGCATGTCAACAGTTGTGTCGAAGTGGGAACAAAGGTTGAGAATCTTTGAGCTCCAGAAGAACTACACCCAAAGCAAGTACATATCATATGACTTAAAATGACTGGTTAACTCCTGGAAGTAGATCACGTATATGTTGTTTATAGCAGTCATTTCTAACTGTTTTGCTTCCCTTGAATTTTTGCCATGGTCAAGAAGAGTACAAGTATACGCAGTATATTGCCCTGCCAGACTTGTGAGTATCATTTTGATGTGTTCTTGCTTCCAATAAGGGCAGCTGCCATCAATTAGGAAAGTTTATTTTGCCAGCTAATGGTGGACCTTTAACTGGTGACTTTTGCCAGACTTATTACCCATAAAAATGTAACACCTAATTTGCCAAGAGTTGTGATTGCAGTTTCCCTGATTCTGTCTAAAATTTTGATTTGGAACTCTTAGCTGGGAGGACAGGCTAGATTTCTCTCCAGCACTGGATCTCATATTCCAGCCTGTGCAATAGAACCACTACTCTGGGTGAGAAAATGTTTTTCTTCTTAACAGGAAATGTGACACCTGCTCACTATGATGAGCAACAGAATTTCTTTGCTCAGATAAAAGGCCACAAGCGATGCATCTTATTCCCTCCGGATCAGTTTGAGTGCCTCTACCCATACCCTGTCCATCACCCGTGTGACAGACAGAGCCAGGTAAGTTTGTGTGGTCTGAGGAGGATGTAGAACTCTAGATTCTAGGAATGCCTTTCTCTTTCCCTGGTGGTATGCCAGGTTTGGATTACAGGCTGGTCTTGCCATATAGACAAACCCAGAGGATAATTTCACAGTGCAGCTTACATATTCCAGGCTCCTGTGGTGGTTCCCAGATGTTGGTAAGTATAAACAGCCCTGTAGAGCTAATTCTTGGGGCAGACATCATCCTTGATGCTGGTGGACTCTGGTTACTCTGTGTTTGATTGGATTAAAAGTTCATGGAATAAAATATATGTCTTCGTTGGATTCAGTCATTGCTTGCTTCTGTCATGGACACTATTTCTTTTTGATAAGGAGAAGGGTGAATAAAATTGGGATGTGTTACTTAATATATTTCCTGGATCTAAGTGAGGTATATGGTTGACTCTGTGCCCTTTCTTTTTTTTTTTTTTTTTTTTGAGACAGAGTCTCACTCTGTTGCCCTGGCTAGAGTGCCGTGGCGTCAGCCTCACTCACAGCAACCTCAAACTCCTGGGCTCAGGCGATCCTTTTGCCTCAGCCTCCCGAGTAGCTGGGACTACAGGCATGCGCCACCATGCCCGGCTAATTTTTTCCATATTTTAGTTGGCCAATTAATTTCTTTCTATTTTTTAGTAGAGATGGGGTCTCGCTCTTGCTCAGGCCGGTTTCGAACTCCTGAGCTCAAACGATCCGCCCACCTCGGCCTCCCAGAGTGCTAGGATTACAGGCGTGAGCCACCACGTGGAACTTCTAATCACAGGCCTGCCTCCTTGAGTCCCCATTCAATTATTCAGTATTTATTTATTATTATTATTTTTAATTATTCAGTATTTAAATGTCTAATAAGTTCCATGCACTGTTCTAAGTTTTTGTCAACGGAAAAGAAGCCAAACTCTGTAAAATAACTTAAAGAGGTTTATTCTGAGCCAAATTTGAGGACATGAACCAGAGCCACACCCAAGAAGCCTTGAGCAAGCGGACTCGCTGTGGTTGGGTTACAGTTTGTTTTTATACATTTCAGGGAGGCAGGGATTACAGGTAAAGTCATACATCAATAATACATGGAAGGCATACATTGGTTTGGCCCATCTCAAAGTGGGGGAGGACGTTATACAGGTTATAGGTGGGTTTAAAGATTCTTTTACTTGTAATTGGTTAAAGACATGAAGCTTTGTCTAAAGGTTTGGAATATTTTAAGATAAGGAGATCTGTTATCAGAGACAAGCCACTGGACTATTTGTTGTGTAAATTGAGGACCTGCAGGTTTGTCTTGTGTAGCCTTAGGCTTGTTAATGAGTTACAAAAGATATCTCCAACAAGGGAGAGGGGCAGGATCAGGTTTGTCTGACCTCCCTCCTCAAGGCAGACAATTCAGTTTTAGGGTAGGTATCCCCTTAGTCAAGAGGGGGTCCATTCAGTCGGTGGTGGGGAGCCTTAAGATTTTATTTTAGTTCACATTTTGAAGACACAACAGTTAATGCATGAAATGATAGTCCTTGTGGAGTTTATATTCTAGTATTTGCTGGGAAACAGTAAAATGAATAAGTAAAACATGTTAACTGATTCAGTGTTTGAAATGGGTAAAGTAACTCAGAAGTTTTGTAAGAATTCAATGAGTGGATGCTGGTGTATGTTTACATATGCCGAAAGTACTTCATAGTCTAAACCACACCAGACTAATGGTGTGATTAGATCCAGCACATGATGGATTTGATTATCTAGTAAATTATCAGTTGGCCTTGGCCTTTGTCTGTAAGGGACAATGACTTGACCAATAGACTATGGGCTCTTCCAAGGAGAGAACTTGAGTTGATACCTCTGTCCTAGAGCTGGGACCAACACAGTAAAAACTCCAACTCAGTGATCCCCTAAGTGTGGTCTTTTTTTTTTTTTTTTTTTGAGACAGAGTCTCACTCTGTTGCCCGGTCTAGAGTGCCATGGCGTCAGCCTAGCTCACAGCAACCTCAAACTCCTGGGCTAAAGCCATCCTCCTGCCTCAGCCTCCCGAGTAGCTGGGACTACAGGCATGCACCACCATGCCCGGCTCATTTTTTCTATATATTTTTAGTTGGCCAATTAATTTGTTTCTATTTTTAGTAGAGACGGGGTCTTGCTCTTGCTCAGGCTGGTTT
>CAUYPO010089992.1:0-24568 GCA_963574435.1 Cheirogaleus major
CAGGTGCGGTGGCTCACGCCTATAATCCTAGCACTCTGGGAGGCCGAGGGGGGCAGATCGTTTGAGCTCAAGAGTTTGAGACCAGCCTGAACAGAGCGAGACCCCGTCTCTACTAAAAATAGAAAGAAATTAATTGGCCAACTAAAAATATATAGAAAAAATTAGCCGGTCATGGTGGCGCATGCCTGTAGTCCCAGCTACTCGGGAGGCTGAGGCAGGAGGATCGCTTGAGCCCAGGAGTTTGAGATTGCTGTGAGCTAGGCTGACGCCACGGCACTCTAGCTGGGGCAACAAGAGTGAGACTCTGTCTCAAAAAAAGAATTGTCTGTAAAGGTATTTGCAAAAGAAAGCATAGATGCAAGCCTTTAATAATATCAATTTTGACTTGTCCATGAAGAACAATTATGGCTCTATTCCCCAGGTCACAATTCCTATAAAAAGGTAAAATTATGCTGTAGTCATGGATTTAGAAGGACAGGAATATTATTGTGTCTTTTGCTTGCTCCCTTCCCCTGCATCCCATTCCCTGGTGATCATATTCCTACTGGTGGAAGGGCAGATTTTAAAGACTTTCCTAATACCTTACTTTTAGAGAGGAGACAGATACCTATGTTCCATTTGTTCACTAACCCAGTTGTTCTCTCTCTGTTCTGCTCATAGGCAGCTGGCTAAGAGTCTTGGGCAAGCTGGTGAAATTGAGCCTGAAACAGAAGGAATACTAACAGAGTATGGTGTGGATTTCTCTGATTTTTCTTCAGAAGTTCTAGAATGTCTCCCTCAAGGCCTGCCATGGACAATTCCACCAGACGAGTTCAGCAAGAGAAAGGATTTAAGGTAAACACCTGAAACTCTTCAAGAACAACATGTTTCTACCTTTCTGCCTTCTAACTTAATTTTACTAGGATCTGGGCTTGGATATTTCCATCCCTCTACCAATATTCAAGTTCAGTTCAGTTGAGAATTAAGTGCTTCTGTACCAGAGGTCAGCAAATTATGACCCACAAGCTAAATCTAGCCTGTTCCCTGTTTATGTACAGCCCGTGATCTAAGAATGGTTTTTACATTTTTAAATGATTGAAAAAATTAAAATAATTTTTATGAAAATTATGTGAAATTCAAATTTTGGCATCCATAAAATTTCATTGGAACACAGCCATGCTTATTCACTTATACATTGTCTATAACTGTTTTTGGACTACAATAGCAGAGTGGAGTAGTTGCAACAGAGACCATATGGCCTGCAAAGCCTGAAATGTTTACTTTCTGCCTTGTACAGAAAAATTTTACTAACACCTGTTGTAGATCATTCTAATTTCAAAAGGTACGGTTGCCATCTTCTTTTCTTATTGCTGTACCACATAACTCTGGTCAAATAAAGACGTTATCTGGTTAGAAGTGCCTTCCTTTAAGTGGGCCTCTTCAGGCTCAGAGCAAACGATTTAAGACTTCTGTACTTGGAGCCTCATTTTAAAGCTTTACTTTTAGGTCTGGAATTTGTTGGAAAGTACTTTTGTGGTATTTTTATAACAACATCTTCTTTGAAGATGTTTCTTCATTGTGGGATGTTAGTTCTTTTCTGATATTTCTCTTCAGAATTTGGTTTCAGTACTGGCATTCATTTTGGATGCCACATGGAGATATTTAGAACCAAGAAACTTTTCATACAACCCACTGAGGCTGTGGAAGGTTTTTTGCTAAGGTCATCCCATGTCAGAGTCTTTTCCACCACACTTGCTTGCTTCATGCAGCTGAACTTATGATACCTTCAGTTCTTGGTGCCCATTGCTCCACCTAGTTCCTACTCTGCTGTCCCTTGGTATTGTATGTTTTAGGAATTTACTGCTTTTTTTTCTTTTCTTGCCATGGGTAGGCAAGGAAAAGGAGACAATTAATCCTCTTTCTTACTTGTTAGTATCTCTAATGGAACACACATTATATTTAAAGTCAGTTAACCCAAGTTGCAATCCTGGATTTTAGTAGTAATGCCCTCTTCACTGAACTCTTGCTGGTGCATGGGTGCCTTATCTCTTCAGGAGCTCTGAGATCTTGGGCCCATAACCTTAACTTCTCTGAACCTTTGTTTTCTCATATCCAAATTGAGGGGTTTGTTTTCTGAGATCTTTTCCTGAATCTATAAAAAGATTTAATGAGAAAAAAAGACCAGAATGAATGACTTAACCTTATTATTTAAAGTAGTATATCATATAGCTACCTTACATTACCTATCAAAATTGTAAATGTATCTACCTTTTCACCCAAAAACTCTATTCAGGAATCTGTCCTACTCAAAGAAGTATACAAGGATATATGTACAAGAATGTTTATTGCTACTTTATTGTAAAAGTGAAACATCAGAGACACTGCTAGCATCCATCAGTAAAGGAATGGTTTAATAATCCATGTTAAAGCAATATGATAGCATTCCCCACAGCTCTGCAAAAAGGAGCTGTATTCACCTGGAGTATCCTAGATGGATGGCCATGCTATATTATTAAGTGAAAGGAGCAAGTTTCAGAACAATATGAATATGAGCCTATTTTTTATGAAGTAAAATAATATAAAAACTATATAAATAAACATGTATGCATATATGTGTATACATATATAGAGATACATTAAAAATATATACATAGAGAAAGGTCTGTAAGGAAATAAACTGTTAAATGTGATTATCATGGGGAGTGGATTCAGTGGATTAGTAAGGAAGTAGAGAAGCAAAATTTTACTTTTTATTTTGTATACTGCCATATTAAAATTATTTTTTAAAATAACCTTTTTTTTTTTTGAGACAGAGTCTCACTCTGTTGCCCGGGCTAGAGTGCCATGACGTCAGCCTAGCTCATAGCAACCTCAAACTCCTGGGCTCAAGCAATCCTTCTGCCTTAGCCTCCCGAGTAGTTGAGACTACAGGCATGCGCCACCATGCCCGGCTAATTTTTTCTATATATTTTAATTGGCCAATTAATTTCTTTCTATTTTTAGTAGAGATGGGGTCTCGCTCTTGCTCAGACTGGTTTCGAACTCCTGACCTTGAGCGATCCTCCCGCCTGGGCCTCCCAGAGTGCTAGGATTACAGGCGTGAGCTACCGCGCCCGGCCTTAAAATAACTTTTAAAAATTATAAATGTGAATGTCAGAAAATAGAGGCACTCTATCTTTTCCAGCCTGACTTTCAGCCTGCAGATAAGTAATGTCAACAGTTATGGGGCCCAATATTGCTCCAAGTTCCCCTCTCATGGCTCTACCTTGCCATTTCTTTGGTCTTCATTGCCTTCTAGGTTAGATTCAGAATAAGAGGCCTTGCTCTGCAGAAAACCTTTGTTAAAATATATCTTTATTTTATATGTTTGTGCCCTGTGAAAGGATCCAAAGGTAGAGCTTCTGGGATGCTCTCTGCTATTAACATAGTAACAGGGATTTTTTTAAAAAAAATTTTCTTTAGCATCCGAACACTTTATCCCTGCCTACTATCCTCAGGATTATGTTTCTAAAATTCAAATCTAATTTTTTTTACTCCTTTGCATTTAAAATCTTTCAACTGCTTCCTGATGCATGAAGTAGTAATATCTAAGCTTCATTGAACATGCATTTCCAGTAATGCATATGTCTTTATTTTAAAATTATAAATGAATTTACTACTTTAATAATCTATTATGTACATTATAAAAATAAATAAAGTAGAAAAATAGCAAAAAGGAAATGAGAATGAAATAAATTTTTAAATATTTTAATTTTACTTATAAAAGGTATAGAAAACCCTGTTTGTTTATATAATAATTTTGCTTTTGGTAAAAGCAATGTGATTGAATATTCTTTATCATATTTATTTAAATTTTGCTTTAACATCTTGTGATATAGAAATTCAGAGGTCTGACTCTAAGTTCTGTGTGTTTTGATGCTTGGTTTTAATGGTGATCATAACTGAAAAGGACATATCTTTAGAAGATGTGAGCTGAGCTTACTAAATCATAATACTCATTTTGCAGTACTTTTCACCAATTATATTCCAATTCATTTTGAAATACATCTAATAAATATCCATCCTTCCTGATATCAGTCAGTTCGTATGGACTTCTTGAACGGTGCTGCATTTTCAGGTTTTAAAAAAATGAGTTTATAATCCTTTGGTACTCTTCAGTTGGTATCTTTAAAAACTAGTTAGAAAATTCTGTTAGAAGTTTAAATGTACACATGTGGGTGATTTTGTAGTTTATACACTTATTATTTTAGGCCCCAAGTCATATAACAGGGGAAGCATTTTAAAACTTCCACTTAAAAAATGTTATCTTCAAAACACGTATATGTTGTTTTTTTGATTTTTTTTAGTTTTGAGTTACATTCTTTTATTTTTAAAGACTTTATTTTCTAGAGCAGTTTTAGGTTCAACAGCAACATTGAGAGAAACATACAGAGATTTCCCACACACCCCTCTCCCCCACACATGCATAGCCTCCCCTATTATCAACATACCCCACCAGCATAGCACATTGGTTACAATGGGTCTACTCGCACTGACATATTATCAATCAAAGTCCATAGCTTACATTGGGGTCCACTTTTGGTGTTGTATATTCTATGAGTTTAGACAAACACATGATGATTTGTATCTGCCATTATAGTATCATACTGAGTATTTTCAGAGTTACATTTTTTAAAATTTATTTCCTTGTGGTACTGCTAGATCCCGACTACTGTTACCTTTGTGACATGGGGTTGTGTATATGTTGTTTTGTTTTCAAAATGCAATAACTTTTTTTCTCATTGTTAAAATGCCATCTTTACTTTTAAGGGATAAATTAAGGGTGTTTATTTTTTCTAAAGTACCTGCTTAGTAGCATGTGATTGACAGCCATTGTTTTGAAATCCTAATGTGGCTGGGGATGAATTCATATCTGGAGCAGAGGAAATGTCATTGTTGCCATTTTTCTGGTGTTAGTAGTATTACTAGTAGTATTAGTATTATTCAGCCAACAAATATGTATTGAACACCATCTGTGGCCACTGAGGATGCAACACTGAACAAAAATAGATGTGTTCTCTGCCCTTATGGAATTCTCGGTCTTGTGGCAGAAGAGTATGAATCAAATTATTAAGCCATAGGCAGATATGGAATTGTAATAAAGGAGAGAGGTACTTAGTACAAGTGTTTGTGATTGTGCTCTGAGATACAGTGCCTTCAAAGAGTTTTTTTATCATCAATATTCATTTTCCTAGGAACATCAAAAGAACTATTATATGGGGGAGTAGGGGATGGGTAAATTCACACCTAATGGGTATAATGCACACCATCTGGGTGTTGGACACTTATGACTTTGACTCAGACTGTACAGAAGTAATTCATGTAATCAAAACATGTATACCCCCATAATATTCTAAAATTAAAAAAAGAACCATCATCATTTTGAGTCCCAGTGCATGCTGAAAAATATATGCTATGTTTAATAAAGTAGTACATATTCTGTAAACTAATAAAATCAAACCTCTTTCAAACATTTATTTACATATATTGCTTATATATGTATATATATTAATATAATAAGTATGTGTGTTTATATATAATATATGCCAAGTACTGAGTTAGCCACTTGAAATACAAAAACAACCAAGAGCCAGCCCTTGTTTTTCAGGGAGACAGATTCATACTCAGATAAATTACAGCAGAGAATGGAACTGCTATAACATAGGTATGAACAAACTGCCAAGATCATGGGTACATGAGCTGAGATCTGGTAAGTGAACAGGCATAGCAGTGACTAAAGTTGCCTTCATTTATGCTGTAGGCTGGTGCTGCAGAAAGGCAGTACGTTCCCCTAAGATTCCAAGATCCTTCTATAACAGGGCTTGCAAATCCATGGCTTGATCACTTCTCGATCCCCTCTCCTGGATCACCCTGCCTCAGAGCCTGCAATGTTACTCTGGCTCTAGCTACGTAAGAACTTCTACATACCCGTTTAAGTTTGGTATTTGAACAATTATATTTGGAACAGAAAAGTTCCATCAATCTTTAAACCTCATAATCCAATTATGTCAGTAAAATTCCAGTTTTTTAGTCCAGTGGAATTGGGGTAATATTTTGCAAACTGAAGTTGGGAGAAATAGTGTTTATTTTGAAAAGAAAAATGGTTGGTTAGCAATTTTCAAGAAGTTAGGCTGGTGTGAAGTCCTAGGGGCGATCTAACCCTTCTGGTTGGCATCACCATTTCTCTGGACCTTCTGTTCCAGTCTCCAGAGAATCTGTGCTTGCATGGCCTAGACCTGTAGTTCTCTTTAGCAAGGCATATGAGGTTTAAAAAAGAAAAAGCGACATTAATACGGCAAACCTTTGGGGATCAGGAAAATAATATGTCCAAGGAAACTGCTTAAAGGGAGTTGTACCAGAAGCCCAAGAAACCCCAAGGCTATTTCTGAGAGTGGCTCCAGTTATTTCTAATTTCATTCATATTGTTTTGTTTCTTTTGTTGCTAAACTGGAATAGGAAACCAAAGCGTAAAAGCTCAATTAAAGTGGAAAATGAAAACCTAAATATTGGAGGAGGAAAATACCATGCTAAACTGATTTTTATGTTTTTCCTGTAGTTAGTATTATTGTGGAAGTTTGAATCATGTCACTTTTCAGAAAAACCATGAGCTTCATTGAAGTGGAGGTAGTTTCCTATAGCTTTTTACGAGAGAACTTGTGGGTATCTATTTCTTTACTATTCCCTCAATAAAAAGGAAGCCCAGTGACCTCCACTGGACCATTACAAATGTGAAACTTGGCACTTAAAATTGCTTGCTCTAAATTTTCCAATTGCTTTCTCTTTTTTTTTTTTTCCATTTAATGTCGTTCTGCCAACTAGTGATTTTATTATTATAAACAGGACATTGTATTCACTTTTAAGAAGAAATATGAAGCTGGAGGTAAAATTACAAACTGCAGATTCTCAGCTGCCAAAATAGAAAACAATGAGCTAAAAATACTAAGCACAGAAAGGGTGTTGTGGTAAGAAATATTGAAATATCTTCAAGATGGAGCTGTTCCAAATAGACAGAAATTTCCTCTCACTCCAGGTAAAACCAACCTTGAAATAGCAACTTGAAAGGAGAGTCATATAATACTAACCTCTTTCAGGTCAACCCTTTTGTGGGAAAGCTTTCAGACATAACTAACATTAAATGACTAATGATCTTGCTGTTTATCAGGAAGTCCAATATGATTAAATTGCCATTTAGAAAAAGGTTCCCCTGGTAAGGCAGTGTGGCAGCATTGAAAGAACACTAGAAGTTAGTCCTAACTCTTCGGGGACTACCAGCTGGGTGACTTTGGGCAAATCATTTAAATTTAGGGAAGCAGGAAGGAGTGAGCAATTTTATCTTTTGTAAAATGGATTTTGACCAGGTTAGGATTTTCCAAAAAGTGTTGGTAAGTCATGAGTTCCTTGGAGTTTTAATAGGTGTTATGGAGAAAAAGGGTTCTGTGGCGAAGCATTTTTGGAAAAGAGTGGGTTAATAGATTTCTTAGAGATTTTTCTTATGGATCGGCTCATGGAACTGGTGTTCCTTAGAATACATTTTGCAAATTACTGAACTAGATATTTTAAACCCCTCCAGGTCTAATAGTGCATAACTATGCTCGAAATGTCCTTTTCTTAGTTGTTCAGAGCCATCTCATTCTTGGATTTGAAAGAAATGGTGTCCCATTGGTGACCATCTGCCACATTTATCTGACAAATAAATACTGACTGTGCCCCACCATGATCCACACAGGAGAAATGATTCTGCAGGAAATTCGAGGGTTGTGTTTTAAGTCTCTGTCCTTTCCTTGCCAAGGGAACCCCTTCTTTCCTTAGCTGGAGGGAAGCAAGCTTAAATTGTTTGACATCAAATGGGGAAGCTACCATTGTCATTTGAAGCTACTGGCAGGAGTGTTCCTTTTATATAAATCCCAACTCACTGTAAAATTACAAAAACTCATAGATAGTAACAAGGATTAATGAATCCTAAAGTAGATCCACAACTGGGCATTCTTAATTGTAAGTGCTTTCTTTAGTAGTTTGTCAGCCTACAAATGTTGATAAATAGCACTACTCTTAGAAAAGACAAATATTCAGAGATCGATAGATTTTTGTTTGAACAGCTGGAAAAATGCCTACTGGCAGAGAAGACAATATTTGAATTTATTGCCTAGACATATTGTTGTATTATAGAAATATGAATGCACAGGCAAGATGACTAATTTCTACATATTTTAAATAAAATCTATTTGGAAATTATGCTGTAATGATATAGAAAAAAAATTTTTGTATAGGTGGCTTACAATTTGGAATAAGCTGGGTTATAGTGATAATTAAATGTCAGGGTGGCAAAGTCTCTTCACTGTTTTTTATAGGGAGATATTATTCAAATATCATAAAACTCTCCCATTTAAATTGTACAATTCATTGTTTTCTTGTATATTCTTGTATATTAACAAAATTGTGAAACCATCACCACTCTATAATTCCAGAACATTTTCATTACCCCAAAAAGACATCCTATTAGCAGTCATTCCCCATTACCCCTCCCCTCTAGCATCTCACACCACTAATTTATTTTCAGTTTCTGGGTTTTCCTATTCTGAACATTTCATATAGATGGAATCATATAATAAGTGGCCCTTTGTAGCTGACTTCTTTTACTTGGCATAATGTTTTCAAGGTTCATCTATGTTGTAGCATGTATCTCTTCTTTACAGCTGAATAATATTCCATTTTATAAATATGCTACATTTTGTTTATTCATCAGTTGATGGACATTTGAGTTTATTCCACTTCTTAAAAATTATGAATAATGCTGCTAAGAATATTTGTGTGAAGGTTTGGTATGGACATGTTTCCATTCTCTTGGGTATATATTAATACCTAGGAGTGGAATTTCTGAGTCATATGGTCAGTCTACCTTTTGAGTAACTGTCAAGCTGTTTCCCCAAGGAGCTGCAGTATTTTGCATTTCCACTGGCAATGTATGAGGGTCCCAATTGCTCCATATCTTCACTAACACTTGTTACCTGTATTTGTGCTTATAGCCATCCAGTGGTTGTGAAGTGGTATCTTATTATGGTTTTGATTTGCATTTCTGTCATGACCAATGATGCTGAACATATTTTTATGTGCTTAATTGTCCATTTGTATATCTTCTTTGAAGATATATCTATTCAGATCCTTTGCTCATTTTTAAATTGGATTTTTTCTTTTTATTGCTGCGTTATAAGAGTAGTTTATGTATTACAAATACCAGTTGTTTATCAGATATATGATTTGCAAGTATTTTCTCCCATTTGTTTGTGGGTTGTCTTTTTTATTGAGACAGACTCTTGCTCTCTTGCCCTAGCTAGAGTATACTGGCATCATCATAGCTCACCGCAACCTCAAATTCCTCGGCTCAAGTGATCCTCCTGCCTCAGCCTCCTAAGTAGCTGGAACTACAGGTGCACGCCTGGCTAATTTTTTCTATTTTTAGTAGAGATGGGGTCACGCTCTTGCTCAGGGTGGTCTGGAACTCTGGACCTCAAGTGATCCTCCCACCTTGTCCTCCCGAGTGCTAGGATTCCAGGCGTGAGCCACTGTGCCCAGCCTCTTTCACTTTCTTGATGGTGTGTGTTCTTAGAAGTACAAGTTTCTAAATTTAATGAAGGCCAGTTTATGTGTTTTTTTCTTTGATTGCTTGTGTTTTTGGTGTCATATCTAAGAACTTCTTGGCTAAAAGATAACGAAGATTTATACATTAGGTTTTATTATTTTTTTTTAGGAGTGTTAGTAGCCTGGCATTCGTATCAGTGGTAGTAAAAAAAAAAATAAAATGATCAACTCTCTTGATGATAGGAAAAGAGGGAAATGAATTTCTTAGCTTCCTATACAGTGTCCTGTTCTGCATTCAGCCCTTCATCTTTCCCCAGTTTTACTCTGTCATGGTTCCCTGTTTTGCCCATGCCTTGCACTGCTTTTCATCTATTTTCTCGGGCTCCTCTTCACCACTGTGAAGTGCTTGTCTTCTCACTCTGGAAGAATTAGTCATGCCTTGCTCTGCTTTCCGTTGGCAGTTTGTTCTCTTGCCAAACTGTGCTGTAATATACCTGTATGTGACTCTTCTCCCTGATGGTTAACAAAGTCCTCATCAAGAACAAAAGCAAGGTTTTACTTTTTTTTTTTTAATAGAGAGAGGGTCTCACTATGTTGCCCAGGCTGGTCTTGAACTCCAAGACTCAAGTGGCAACCCTGCCTCCCAAATAGTGGGGACTATAGGTGTGCAGCACCTGGCTAGGATCTTACTTTTCTGTTTCTAGGAGCTAACTCAGTACTTGGCATATAATAAATAATACATGCAAATAAATGTGTATAGGATAAAAGAAGGGGGGGAGGAAAAAGGCAAAGAAGATTTTGTTTAGGAGTTTGTAGCATATGTACTAATTTATTCAATATAACGTATTTTTTATACTTAAAAAAACTGTTTATTACATAATCAAACTATACAAATTTTTTTAGAAATGTTTCCCACACAGGTTTTACTGAAACCAATTATTAAAATGAAATTTGTATTTCCCAAGCAAACAACTCAATAGGACTACATCCCCAATACCAGTAAGCCACAAGCTTATCAAGAAATGAGAGTGTGGCCAGAGCTCGGTGGCTCACACCTGTAATCCCAGCACTCTGGGAGGCTGAGGCGGGAGGATCGCTTGAGGTCAGGAGTTCAAGATCAGCCTGAGCAAGAGTGAGACCCCGTCTCTACTAAAAATAGAAAAATTAGCGAGGCATGTTGGCTCACGCCTGTAGTCCCAGCTACTAAGGAGACTAAGGTAGGAGAATCACTTGAGCCCAGGAGTTTGAGGTTGCTGTGAGCTAGGCTAATGCCATGGCACTCTAGGCCCCAGGCGACAAAGTGAGTTCCGTCTCAATTAAAAAAGAAAAAGAAATGAGGGTGTTACATAACCAAATTATTTCAGTTTCACAGTAGCAGTCACAGCGTAGCTCCCTGGTTTTCTATAACAGACCATCCATTACTATTGTATTTCTCCTCCTAAATGGCTCTCTCAGTAAGATAAGGGTTTTACTTAGCCTCTTTTGGTCTCGGTTTGCACTGTAAAATGGGGATAATAACTGCTTAGTAGTGTCACAGTCAAGTGTAGTGATAATGAATATAAAGGACTTGGAAATATGCAGGTGCTTAACAGATTTTCAGGAAATGCTACCTGCTGTTATTTTCCACACAATAATTATTACTTGCTAACTCTCTACAACTTCTGGTTGCATCTGGATTCTTCAAACTCTTGGGAAGCAAACTCAGGGCCCCAGCTTCTTTGAGCCTTCATGTTGGTATTCTCATTTGTAAATGGCTTCTTGGTGTCTCTTCACTCAACTCCAAATTTTCTTTTCCAATTAAACTGTGAGCCCCAAGAGCCCTCCTTCCAGGACCCCAGGCACCCTGCACGGCCCTGGCAGCAACCTCCTTCCTCCCAGCCCACAGGGGCCATGCTTCAAACTTGCGTGGGCCTCCCTACCCCCACCCCCTACCCCACCCTGGCCTCAGCCACAAGACCCTGTCATGCATCCGAAGCTTGGGCTGCAGCGCCAGCCCTGCCTTGAAAAGCCCCATGGCAAACAGCTGAGTAACTATCTGCCCCAGCCTCAGTTTCCCTAGCGGCAGGACTGGGGCACACCACTGGCCACTCAGGGCCTGGAAGAGCTGCCTGAAGCAGCCTGGAGCTCCCAGACCCTGTGCACTGACCTGCAAGTGACTCTCTTGCTACTCATGCTGGTTGGGATGGGAGGCGGTCATCGCTCCGCCACCTCCTGCTACCACCATCGCCTAATATAATGTGTTTTTTAGCAAGTTCTGGGACTGATTCCTTTTAAAAATATATATATATATTCCTAGGAAAATCAATATTGATAAAACACAGTCTGATATACTTTCAAAGAGATTGCAGTGTAGTAGAAAAATTAGGTAGGAAAACATCTTACAGAATAAAATGTTAAAATTACCAGAAGAAAATAAGGGTCAGACATCTTCCATTTCGGGCAAAGATGAAATATACCCCTTCCTCCTAGATCCTCCTTCTTACAACTAAAAACATGGACATCACGCAACAAACAAGAATAGGAAGATTCTGAAAAGGTTGAAAAATGAAGGCAACTGCCTCGGAATCTCAAGACTTCAAGAACAACATGGCAATAATTCCCCTGGGTTTCCTTATTGCTTCCTGCATTTCCCAGACAGGGTGCTGCACCAGTCACCAATCTGGAATGGCTAAATAGCACAAGAAAAGTAATCTCTAAGAAAAACTTGTCTCCTCTAGTCAAAGGACCAGGAAAAGAATGGTCTAAGAACAGAAAATCTTTTTGGCAATACCTACTCTATGCCAGCCCAACACCAATAAAAAGCCTTTCTCTCTCTCTCTCTCTCTCTCTCTCTCTCTCTTTCTCACACACACACAAATACACACCACCACAGTTTCAGTAAGGCTGAGTAAGATGTTAATATTGCACACACTGCCGTCCTATGCTATGAAATTAAGCAGCGGTGCTCCAATTCTCACACCTGGTGATGTTTGTGGGGCCAAGAAGTGAGTCTTCCATTCTGCCTGCCACATGCACTCCATTTCCCTCTTTGGGAAGTGTCAGCAGATTTGAGCAGGTAGCTAGCTAATCTTCCACTCCCCGCACAGCAGAAGCAGTGGTGGTCCTCTAATTCCCCTGGCAGGGTAGTGTCAGCAGAAACAAGTGAGGAGCTATTTTTCTATCCCCTTCTCAGTGGAAACAGGCATGTACTGATTTCCCTACTGGGATAGTGTCACAGGACCAAGCGAGGAGCTGACTCCATTTCCCATTCATTGGAGGCAGATTGTGTTTGAATTCCCCGCTACCTGGGGTAGTTTGGGCAGAGCTGAGGGTGGAGCTCATCTTCTGTCCTCCATCCAGCTAAAGTAGGCAGTGCTCCAATTCTTCTACCAGAGTAGTGCCAACAGGTTCTAGTGGTGAGATGAGCCTCTATCCCTACCTAGCAGCAAAGAAACTTAACGAGGCAGGGTGAGTCACAATGATACACCCCCTGGTGCCAACAAGACCCAATGTGAACTAAGCCTCCGCTTCCTATCAGCATAAACACAGTGGTGAGAGATGGGGATATTTGGCATTCACTTACTATAGCTATAAATGGGGAGCTGAGCTTCTGCCTCCAAACTGCAGCAGCAAAGCAGTGTGTATGCCAGACTCCAGCTTTTCCTTTTCCTAGAGGCAGCAAGCACTTGGAGGCAATGAGATAGTGGGAGTTGGTGCCCCTCTTTCACCAGGAAGATGTCAACAGAGCCATGAGGAGAGCTAAACTTCCAGTTGACCATCTGCAGTGAGGTACTTTGAGTCAGTGCTCCGCTTTTGCTGTGTTGGTGGAGCAGGGCCCCCCAGGAAGCTGAACAAGCATACCTGCTTATCCCTTGTGCTATACCTCAGTAGGGGACTGCCTACTAAAAAAAAAAGATTAAGAGGGTCGAGAGTCTCTTAGTATAATATCCAGAATATCTAAAATGCAAAAGAAAATCACTCGTTATTCTGAGAACCAGAAAAATCACAATTTGAATGAGAAAATACAATTGATACCAACACCAAGATGAATTAGGCTTTATAATTATCTGACAAGGATTTTAAAGCAACTATATAAAAATGCTTCTGAAAACTAAATACAAAAAAATTATTAAAGCAGAGAGAAATTTTGTATTACTTACAGAGGAACACCAATTCAAATGACAACAATTTCTCATTCAAAAGCATGGAGGCCAGAAGGAAGTGGAACAACATTTTTCAAGTACTGAAAGAAAAGAACTGTCATGAATTTTATATCCAGTGAAAATATCATTCAAAAATAAAGAAGAAATGAAAATATTCTCAGACAAAGGAAAATGAAGAGAATTTGTTGCTAGTCAGCCTGCCTTTAAAGGATAGCTAAAGGAAAGTCTCTAAACAAAAAAGAAAATGACAACAAAAGAAGGTTTGGAATTTCAGAATGGAAAGAAGAATATCAGAGTGGGTAAAAATAAGGGCAAATGTAGTAGACTACCCTTCTCTTGAGTTTCTTAAACCATATTTGATGGCTGAAGCAAAAATTATAACAATATCAAAAGTAGTGCTCAATGTTTATGGGAGAAATACTTAAAACAATGATACATTAAAAGTGGAGAGGGTAAAGGAACCTAATTAAGGTTCTACCCTTATAGTAGTAACATGTTGATACCAGTAGACTCTGATAAATAATATATATGTGACAAGTTATTACACTACTATATTATAGTAGTACCTAGAGTAAACACTAAGAAAACTATACAAGTGATACGCTAAAAAATCTTGAAAATAAATCCAGATGGAATCCAAAAAAGAAATGTGCATTTAACCCACAGGAAGTTAAGAAAAGAGAAACAGTGTAACAAGAAAGAGAAGAAACAACCATAAAACAAGATATAAAATAGCAGCTTAATCCCTAACACACTAATAATCACTTTTAATGTAAATGGCCTAAATACACCAATTAATAGGCAGAGATCTACAGAATGGATGAAAAGAAGCATATCCAACAGTTAGATGTCTACAACAAACTCATTTAAAATACAATAGCACAGGTAGGTTGAAAGTAAAAGGATGAAAAAAAGATATACCATGCAAATATTAATTTAAAACAAGCAGGATTTGCTATATTGTTATGAGATAAAGTAGATATCAAGCAAACAAAATTTCTAGAGACAAAGAGGGACATTACATAATGTTAAAAGACAGAATTTACCTGAGAAGACGTATGATCCTAAATGTATACATACCAAACAACAGAGTCTCAAATTGCATGAAACAAAAACTGATAGGATAAAAGAAAATTATAAACTCTGACATAATATTGTTTTTCTCTTTTCTCACTTCAGTAAGCTGGTCTAAGAATGATGAAGGGGATCATAGACATCAATTAAGAGCTAAAACTACAAATCTCTTAGGAAAAAACAAAGGAGGAAACCTTTGTGACCTTGGATTAGGCAAAGGTCAAGTGACAACAGGAAAAAAACAGATGAATTGGACTTCATCAAAATTAAAAACTTTTGTGTTTCAAAGGACACCATCAAGAAAGTGAAAGGGAAAAGTTTTTTGGTAAATGATGTATCTCATAAAGGACTTATATCCAGAATACATAAATAACCCTTACAACTTAACAATAAAAAGATAAACGAATTTTTAAATGGGCAAAGAATTTGAAGACATACAAATGAGCAATAAGCACATGAAAAAATGTTCACCATCATTGGTCATTACCGAAGATGCAAATCAAAACTACAGTGAGATACCTCTGTATACTCACTAGGATGGCTGTAAAAAAAAAATATAGATAACAAGTATTGGTGAGTATATAGAGAATTGCAATCCTCTTATACTGCTGGTGAGAATTTAAATGGTGCAGCCATTTTGGATAACAGCTTGGTAGTTCCTGGAAGTGTTAAACATGGAGTTGTCATATAACCTAATAATCCTACTCCTAGAGAATTAAAGATATATCCACACAAAAACTTGCATATGAATGTTCATAGCAGCATTATTCAAAAAACTGGAAACAACCCAAATGTTCATCAGCTAATGAATGGATAAACAAAATGTGGTGTATCCATGCAGTGGAATATTATTGACCGTAAAAACGAAGGAAGTACTGATACTTCCTTCATGTTCATCCATGCTACAATATGGATGAACCATGAAAACATTTGAAATCAATGAAACCAGACACAAAAGGCCACACATTTTTTACTCTATTTTACGAAATGTCCAGAATAGGTTATTTATAGAGAAAGAAAGTCAATTAGTGGTTGCTAGGGCTGCAGAGAAGGGAAAATATGGGGTAGCTGCCATGGGTATAAAGTTTCTTTTTTGGGTGATGAACATGTTCTAAAATTAGGTAGTGGTAATGGTTACACAACTCTGTACATATACTAAAAAACTCTGAATTGTATGCTATAAAAGGGTAAAGTTTATGCTGTATGACTTTTATCTCAATAATGCTATTATTAAAAATCAATATATGTAATCTACCAGATCAATAGAATAAAAAAAATCATGTGATCAGTTGATACAGAAAAGACATTTTTAAAAGTCCAGCGTGCATTCATACTAAAAATGCTCAGTTCATAGGAAAAGAGAAGAATGTCCTCAACTTGATAAAGGGCATCTATAAAAAAAGGATAGGCACAAAGGATATGGCGCAGATTAATGGAACAGAATAAAGAACTCAGAATTAGACTACCACTAATATGCCCAACTAATTTTTGACAGAGGAGCAGAAGCAATTCAGTGAGAAAGGATAGCCTTTCCAACAAATAGTGTTGGAAGAATTTAGCATACATAGGCAAATAAATGAACCTCAACCTAAACCTCCTTCCTTATGCAAAAATGAATCATGGACTTAAATAGAAAATGTAAAAGTATAAAACTTACAGAAAAGAGTATAGGAGAATACTTAGAGGATGTAGTGCTAGGTAAAGAGTTCTTAGACTTTGACACAAAAAGTACAATCCCTAAAAGAATAGATAAGTTGGATCTCATCAAAATTAAAAACTTTCTGTCTGTGAAAGACTTTAAGAGGATGAAAATATGAGCTACAGACTGGGAGAAAACATTTTGCAAACCATGTATCCAACAAAGGACTAGTATCTAGAATATGTAAAGAACCTTTAAGACTCAACAGTATAAAAGCATTTCAATTAGGAAATGGGCAGAAGACAGATACTGAAGAGGATATACAAATGGCAAATGAGCAAAAAAAAAAGATGTTTAACATCACTAGCCATTACAGAATGCAAATTAAGTCCACAATGAGATATCAATACACACCTATCAGAATGTCTAAGACAAAAGGAAAAGATCAAGTTGGTGAGAAGTTCCAAGCAGTACCAAGTGCTGGTGAGGATGTGGAGAAAGTGGGTCACTCACACATTGCCAGTGGAAATGTATAATGGCACGGCCACTCTGGAAACACTTTGGCAATTTCTTTAAAAACTAAACACAACCACCATACAACCCAGTAATTACACTCCTGGGCATTTATCCCAGAGAAATGAAAACTTATATTCTCACAGAAACCTGTACATGAATTTTTATAGCAGCTTTATTTATAATAGCCCCAAACTGGAAACAATTCAAATGTCCTTCAACAGGTGAATGGTTAAACAAGCTGTGGTACATTCATGTCATGTAATGGTACTCAGCAATAAAAAAGGAATGAGCTGTTGATACAATAAATAGCTTAGATGGATCTCCAGGAAATTATTCTGAGTTAAAAAAGCCAATCTTAAAGGTTATACATGAGTCCATTTATATAACATTTTTGAAAAGACAAATTTTGGAACTGGAAGACAGATTTCTAGTTGCCAGGGATTAAAGGAGGTGGGACAGGAGGAAGTTGGGTGTGATTGAGGGATCCTTGAGATAGTGGTAATGTTCAGTATCTTGATTGAGGTAGCATTTTTACAAACCTACACATGCAGTAAATAAGATTGTGTAGAACTTACACACTCAAATGAGTACAGGAAAGAATGGGAAATATAAGTAAGATTAGTGAATTATACCAATGTCAGTATCCTGGTTTTGATGTTGTACTATAGTTTTATAAGATTTTTCCATTAGAAACTGGGTAAAGGGTACACAGCATTTCTATTATTTCTTACAAGTGCATGTTAATCTATAATTGTCTCAAAATAAAAGGCTCAATTTTTTTAAAAAGGCACTAGGTGAACACAGATGAGAAGGTAATATAGTGTGAGGAACTTGGAAGCTTTAAAGAGCAGGTGATCTTTGAACTTGACCTTGAAGGATGAATAGGATTTCAGTATGCTTTTGTCTTATTATTTTTTTAAAAAAGAAGAAAATGCAATTAACACTGTTACCTCATTCTCTGAGAAGACCTCTCAGTAGGTCCTACATGGCCCTTAAATTGTGTCAATAACCATAGGCCAAGGTGAAATTCAGGAGACTGAGATTATGAGTTAAAGGACATGAACAACAAATTCTTGGTTGGGGAAAGATGAGTAAAATTTGGATAGTATGTGCCTAGGGTACCAAAAGGAGATTGACAAAAGACACAAAGAAAAATAGGCCTTGTACTCAGGAAAGAAGTCTGGACTACAGTTAGCCATTTAGGTGCATAAAAGTAGTAGTTACAGGCACCAAAGTGAATGAGTGTATGTAGGGTGAACATGTAGTCTGTCAAGGGTAGAAGACCAAGGATAGACTGAAGAGCTCAAACATTTTAAGGATGGAAGCTTCTTAGGAAAAAGTGGAGTTGGCAGCACAAAAAGGTGGATATTAGAGAAGTCAAAGAAAAGGAAAAGCAAAGTTGGTGATGTAAGGTTTTTTGGCGGTGGCGATAAGAAAAGACAGAGAGGGAGAAAGAGTGGGGCGCCAAACCACGTGGCTTTATTATACACTCCTGGACGAGGTTCTGGGGCCCCAAGAGAGGGGGCCTCAGAAGTCTCCTCCGTTTGAAGGGGCTGAGGCCTTTTATACCATTTGGGCGGGCTAGGGACTTTTGGTGGGAAGAGCTGGGGATTTTCCAATGTGACCTTGGGTGGTCATTGAGAAATAGGAGGGGCTGGCAGTATTTGCGGAACCCAGGAGCCGAAATGTTCTTGTCTGGGTGGACATCTGGGTGTGGTTCCTCTCAGTGGGGCCTGGCAGTTTTGTCCTTGGCGGGTCTGGTCTCGTGAGCCTTTTTATTGATCTAGGGAAGGGAGGGGGCCCACCACCAGCCTTACAGGTGACAAGTTCCAAGCAAGGGTGGGCCACCCTGTGCTCTGCTGCTGCAAGATCAGCTGGGACAGACCTGGTACAGAGGTCTGTGGATTTAGCCATCAAGTCCTTTCCTTGTCTTTTGGATATCTCCTGAGTTGTTTCAGTTCAGTGATTGGAGCCAAAGCCAGGTTATAGTCAGTTGAGGAGTGGGTGGGGGATGAAAAATGGGGGATGCTAAATGTAAACATCTCTTGTAAGGAGCTTTGCTTTGCAGAGGAGGTGAGAGAGAGCTTGAAAGAAGCAGGGTCCTCGAGGTATTTTTGCGAACAGGGAAGATTTGAGATTGGTGGCATGTGGTGGGTAAGGAGCCAGTGGACAACATACACATTTTTGGACTCCTTGTTGGAAATTGTCTTCAGAGCCTGTGGCACATTTTCAACAATGGCAAATTTTCATCTTTTGAGGGTGGATTTGATTTTCTGAAACAGCCAAGTCAGTTCAGAGCCAAGTGTGGTAAATCAGGTGGGTGATCAAGTTGGATAATACAACTTTTTTTAAAAAAGTGTAATTATAAAGTAGTAAAACTGATTTTCTTATGAAGCTCATGAATTGGATTAGAAAGTAGTTCTTAAAGAATTCTGCAAACCATTTGAGCCAGTTGTAGCATTATCCGAATAAGTAGATTTGTAAGTTTTAGAAGAGGACACTCATTTGTGTAGAAGTTCTGTTATGCCTGTGAAGAAATTGGTCTTGTTACATTATATTTACTCTTAGTGCTCAAATGTAAAGTTGCCCTATAGTCTTTTTGCGTGAGAGGTGACTTAGTGGAATTATACCAACGTTTATATATGGGAGAATCAAGAGTTCAAATTGTGATTGTTTAAACAGTTCTCCTGTGGTCTTACAGATGTAATTAGAATTCCTAGGATAGGAGTGTTCCCACAAGCATAACAATACTTTAAATGTGTGTTCAATTATCCTTTTCTATTGTCATATTTAATCATTTCTTTCTGAAATAGAGTTATTTTGAAAATATTAAATCTCTAGCATAATCTCAAGTGTCCACAGGCAGTGTTGGGCATATAGGGTACCCACTGAACACCCCTCTCCTGTCTTCTCTGCCCTGGTGTTTGCTATACCAAGAGGAAAATCAGTTCCCTCTGAGTGGGTCATCTCCATTAGTGTTTGACCAAAAGTATCCAGGATAAAGAAAATTAACATGTAAAAATTTGAAGTTTTCACTTAGCTTTGTTGTTAATGTGGCAAATATATATATGTGTGTGTGTGTATATAAATACATATCATTTATTGAATGCTTATTTTATACCTTTTTATGCATATGTGTCCTCTCATTTAATCATTTAAACAACCCTGTGAAATACCTGTCCCGATTTTAC
This sequence comes from Cheirogaleus major, assembly GCA_963574435.1. Classification (NCBI taxonomy): domain Eukaryota; kingdom Metazoa; phylum Chordata; class Mammalia; order Primates; family Cheirogaleidae; genus Cheirogaleus; species Cheirogaleus major. The sequence goes on from CAUYPO010089992.1 coordinate 20,157, forward strand.
AGATGAGGAAACTGGTTCAGATAAGTATAGTCACTTGCTCGAGGTCACATAGCTCAGAGGGGCAGAGTTGGGACTTGAATTCAGGTTTGCTGTGTGGGAGGCTCTAACTCACTGTCCTTATATGTCTCCACCTTCTTAAACCCAGGCCCTTAATAAAAAAAAATAATAATTAGAAGCACTTCATGCTTCCCCCTCTCTCATACTGAGAAAATAGAAATTAGATCCTTTTTTTCCTAATCCCTATTGGCCAAAAAACTATAGCATTGTACTTTATGTAATTTTAATTACAAAAGCAATAGTTTTTAACCTAATTTGTTTTTGCAATAGAAAGCCCACATTAATGTTCTACCCTGCCCTCCCTCTGCCGCCCACAGTGTGGAAGCGGTGACTGTACCATCCTGTCATGGCGACCTTAATGAGAAAGCACTGGAGAAAGCCATGACAAGTTAGCCATTCTAGGAAACTTTCCACAGCTGTTGCATTAATTAAGACTTTTCTGGTACCAAATAACAGAAGCCACTGGAGCTCGCTTAAGCAGAAAGGGGAATTTGTTTCAAGGATCTTGTGGTGTCTCCCAGAATCCAAAGGCACGGAACCCAGAAAGACTTCTTTCTTCCTCTCTGCCCTCTTACTCCACACATCTGCTTCCGACCTCCCCCTCCGCCTCCCCCAGACTAGCCTCCTTTGCTTGCTGCTCTTCAGTGGGGTCGGCTGCTATCTGCAGCCACCAAGTTGCTCTCTTGCTCTCTTGGCCCATCCAGCTGAAGGGAAACTCATTTTTCTCTCTTTCCTCTCTTCACATACCTTCCCCTTTATATCCCTCTCTCTTTCTCTGCCCTAATTCCAAATTCTAGGACAAAGATCAGATTGTCCCATTATGGGTTACATGCTAGTTTGGGAGAAGGCATGTGAGGACAAACAACCCAATGTGTCTACCACAGCCGTGTTCACCCCTACCTTTATGGATGGTATCGCTGGTTATTCTTTTATTCCAGGAATTTGAAATTTTTAAAAGACTCTGATATCATAGAGGTGAAATACAAGAATGTAGAGTTTAGAGACCTATTTGGTTTGAATCCGTACCTGGTCTGTACTTACTAGGTATATAATCTTGGGCAAGTTTTAACCCCTCTAGCCCTACTTTCTTTTTTTTTTTTTTTTTTTTGAGACAGAGTCTCGCTCTGTTGCCTGGGCTAGAGTGCCGTGGCATCAGCCTAGCTCACAGCAACCTCAAACTCCTGGGCTTAAGCAATCCTTCTGCCTCAGCCTCCCGAGTAGCTGGGACTACAGGCATGTGCCACCATGCCTGGCTAATTTTTTCTATATATTTTTAGTTGGCCAATTAATTTCTTTCTATTTTTTAGTAGAGACGGGGTCTCACTCTTGCTCAGGCTGGTTTTGAACTCCTGACCTTGAGCAATCCTCCCACCTGGGCCTCCCAGAGTGCTAGGATTACAGGCTTGAGCCACCACACCCGGCCTGAGCCCTATTTTCTTTAAAGTTAAAAGGGTTATACAGATAATATCTTTGTCATGAGGTTGTGGCAGGCTTTAATGTAATAACACATAGAGTGCTTAGCACAAGGTCTAGCACACATTATGCTTGGTAAAAATATTGCCTCTTAACCAGGTGGCTCACCCTATAATCCCAGCATTTTAGGAGGCCCAGGTGGAGAGATCATTTGAGGCCAGGAGTTCAAGACTCGAATGCAGTGGTATCATCATAGCTCACTGCAACCTCAAACTCCTGGACTCAAGCAATCCTCCTGCCTCAGCCTCCCAAGTAGCTGGGACTATAGGTGCATGCCACCACACCCAGCTAATTTTTCTATTTTTAGTAGAAGTGGGATCTCGCTCTTACTCAGGCTGGTCTTGAACTCCTGGCCTCAAGCAGTCCTCCTGCCTCAGCCTCCCAAAGTGCTAGGATTACAAGTGTGAGCTATTGCATTCAGCCTACAAAAAATTTGTTTTTAAAAAATTAGCCAGGCATGGTGGTGTGCACCTGTAGTCCCAGCTACTTGGGAGTCTGTGGCAAGAGGATCACTTGAGTGCAGGAATTTGAGGTTGCACTGAGCTATGCCCAGGCAACAAAGCAAGACCCTGTCTCAAAAAGAAAAAAAAAAAAATGGACATACAAGACTAGACTTAGCTTTCCTTATTAATGAGAAGAAAGAATTCATACTTTTTTTCTGTTAAAAGTCACAAAGTCCTACTCACTTGGCCAGAGTAATAGTCCCTGATCATCCTTAAATATAGGTGAAATTTATTTGTGTGTGTGTATATATATACACACACACACAAATATATGTATATTCATGTTGTTATTCTTTATTTCAGCAGGAAATTTAATTGAAATGCTTCTCTATATCTCTTATACAAGTCTCTTACCTCACTAAACTGAGACTTTTGTAAATATCCTCAGTGTTTTACAGAACCATGCCAGGTCTGTTACAGCCCATTCGTGATGCTTCAACAATAGTATCTTTCCACATCATCCTCTTAGTAAAAAACATTGATTTCGAGAATACATTTTCCAGGCAATTTCTCTGCCTCCCAGGGGGAATATTTTGAGGCCTCCCAGTGACCATAAGATTAAAAGACTTGACAGGAAAGCCCTAGAATTCTTCAAGAGCAAGGCCTTTGAAAGATGCATTGTTGTGGAATCTCCCTTTGAAAGAGACCACTTTATCTTGCTCCTAAACCTCTATAGGACAGACATAGCATTTTCTGAAAAGAAATTCTGGGTAATGTAGAAGAACAAACGTGTGTAGGGAATCCAGTATGGGTAGTGTGTAATTTGAAGAATGATAGTTCCATTTTTATGGTTGCCATAACAATCATACAGTTGTGGAAAAAATGTGTATAGCTTTTATAGAAGGGAGCTGGCACCATTGTAATGATTCTTCTCATATCAGAACAACTGTTTTCAGATCTGAAAAATAGGGGTGGCTTAACCCTTCGCCAGTTAGCTCAGCATGTTCCCTGAGAAGTCTCTTTGGAGCTCCTGGGCTGGTGAAATGCATTCACCACTTGCATTTGCATTTTAGCCTGATAAATGGATTGAGAATTAAGGATGATGATCCTTTCAACAGCGGGTTCTGAATTCCTAGCTTGGGAATTCAAAGGATGAGAAAAAAAATATTGTTCCTCAAATAGAAATCTAGGATAGATGTCTAGACATAGTTAATTCCTTGACTTTGTGACTATTCTTAATTCTGTCCACTAAATTCTGGCCTTTACCCCATTGTGTTTAGTCTCAGATAGAGTCATATTAAAATTTGGTTACAATTTCTGTTTTATTTTTACACATTAACTATGTCGCTTCTGGAAATAGAGATGGAAATTTTAAAGTGTAGTATATTTAAGTGAAAACATATCCACGCATATTCTTTCTTTGGCTACCTTTTCCCTAATTTTGTATACCCTTGCCAAAGGAAAGTACTTGGGACTTGACTTCTCGGTTATGCTAAGGAATATCCAATTTGAAGAAACTTGATATCAGAACTCTGTGTGTGGATTTTCAGGTTGAGGGTGGAAAGCTGTCAGATTTGGATGTGGTACCTAAAATGAAGTCATTGTCAACTTAGTCAATCATAGAGAAACTTTTTTCTCATAGAGATTTAGGATAATTATTACTTTAGCCAAAATGCTTCCAGAGTGTTTAAATCTTAAGATAAAGTCTGAAAAAAAAAAAAAAAAAATGATAAATTCTGGAATAAAGAGTAGAGGTAGAGGAGGTTTCAACTTCATTGAAATAGAACTTGGTCTAATTGACTTGTTTTAATATCTTCCCTTTTGGTGAATTTCTGTCCTATTCAGTCATAGCTCTGCAGTTCCATGAACTTGGGCAAATTACTTAATCTCTCTAAGCCTCAGTTTCCCCATTCACAAAATGAGAATAAAAATAATACCCACGATTATTATAATTCTATCCTCTCAAGGGACCATTTCTAGAAAATAGAGAGAAAAAAAATGTGGGTTTTTTTTGTGGTTTTGTAGTATATTTTATTTATTTATTTATTTCCTTTTATTTCATTATATTATGGGGGTACAGATATTGTTAGGGTTACATATATTGCCCCTGCCATCCCTCCCCCCTTCCCCCCCCTGCTGTGCCAGAGCTTCAAGTGTGTCCAACCCCCAGGTGGTGTGCACCACACCCATTATGTATGTATACATCCTTCCCCTCCTCCCCCACCCCTACGTGCCCACCACCCGATAAAAAGTTTTTTGGTTTTTTTTGACATTTTGGTTACATTGTATATCTTTGCCTCTCCCTAAGAAGGATTAGGGTTATTCCGTTCCCCCCAATAATGCTCGCCACATCCCTAGGATGTGGGTCTCTCCCCTCACCACCTCGAATCCCTGGTGAATACTACCACCATTTGAGCACCATAGTTTTAATCAGTCAGT
>CAUYPO010089994.1:0-10904 GCA_963574435.1 Cheirogaleus major
AGAGCGAGACCCTGTCTCTACTAAAAATAGAAAGAAATTAATCGGCCAACTAAAAATATATAGAAAAAATTAGCCAGGCATGGTGGCGCATGCCTGTAGTCACAGCTAATCGGGAGGCTGAGGCAGGAGGATTGCTTGAGCCCAGGAGTTTGAGGTTGCTGTGAGCTAGGCTGATGCCACGGCTCCAGCCCAGGGAACAGAGCTAGACTCTGTCTCAAAAAAAAAAATGCTCTCTGCACCAAAGCCAAAAAATAAATTGGAGGAGTTTTCTTCACTCTTGCTCCTCTCCTCTAAGACGAATGTTTGAGATCTGGCTCTAGTTATTTTTAAAGAGACTTTGGTGGATAGCACTATAAATCCAAATTGTTGTTTCACACCATGAGACACGGTGTAAAGACGAGGATGTACTTCAACCAGGGCAGCAACAACGATGCAGGTTGTGTGTGTTTCCGGAATCTTTATCAAGATGGAAGATGAAGTGCTTAGCTCAAACAATCTCTTTAAATACTAAAGTGGGGTTTCTCTTGGAAAAGCTGATGGCTGCTGCATGCGGTTTCCTTCCTGCAGTGAGTCTGCAAGACTCAGGCATCGCAATGGTTTAATCAATCTGAAAGCCATGTCAAAACTGCCTTAAAAGTCTCTGAGCATTCAATATATGTACGCTTGTAAAAATTAATTACATCACTTAACATTTCTATGCACATTATACTTTACATGTTTTATGGTCATTTTTATTAATTAATAAAGCTTTAATATACAAAATTATACCATAAAATTACTATTCATATACTGCATTTTCAATTTCACTACTATTATCTTTAAATATTTTCTCCAAATGGAAAGCCACAAATTCATACGCCAGAGTCTCTCACAGAAAGTAAAGTTGAAAATCAGAAGTTTCTACAGAGAAAGAATGAGATCCGGTTTCTTTCCTCCAAAAAAGGCCTGCCCTCCTCTTCCCATTCCCCAAGAAAGGCAGGTGGGGGGGATCCCCAGGGCAGCCCACGGGGAATTCTGCCCGGCTCTGGAAATGGCAGCACACCCAGGCCACGTTGCCCCGGAAGACACAACCACAGAGATAGGAAACTGTCTGGCATGGAGAGTCCCTGACTTGCCTCAGTTAGAAAATGTCCTGTAATTACTACACACACACACACACACACACACGCACACACACGCACACACTCTCGCATGCAGTCTCGCACATATATGCTCCACTGTGGAATTTTGTGGTCAAGGATTTTATGATATTTATGAGACTAACTCATAAATACCAACTATGTGATTGAAAAGTGAAAAGTACAGATTCTGAACACTTCCAAACATGCAGATGTTTGGCACCAGAGAGATGAAACATCTGGGGGTGGATGGCATTTTGTTCTTCTCATCCTGTTTCCGGAACGCGATTCGGGCATGGTGTAAATTGACTTTCTGTGGGGGTGATCACTTCCTACTCATTACAGATGATCTGGAACTACCAGAAACAAGAATTTGAGGGAAGGTTTCTCATAATCTACAAAAGTCTCATCTAAGAAAATCCACCCACTCATATGAGGACACGGAGATAGCCATTGTCAACTTTGAGCAGAACAGGTCAAAGGCGACTCTACTGAGAAACGTCTCTGGGGTACGTTATGTATGCTGGGGTACGCAGAAGCCCACGCTAGATCCACCCAGGCAGGGCGTGTTCACCCATCACCCCCTTTTGGATGGACGCACCACTCACCTGCTGTGTAACTCCAGCCAGGAATGTGGATCGAGAGCTGGTTGGCACGACCGCTGGGGTGACAACACGTTGCATGGTCCCCTGTCCCTTTTCTTAGAGTGACCTGGTTAGTTCCCACATCTGCAAACTCCGTGTTTCCCGGCAGAAGGGAGCTGCTCCAGGGGCACGGGCCGGTCTCCAAATGCACCTGCCCCAGCGATGGGTTTTCCTTCAAGCGACTTTCTTGCACACCTGGGTTCCAGTGCGGGCCTAGGAGGCTCTGGCTTCCCCCAGTGAGCTCCGGCTTCAGGGCCCTGCCTATTGGCTCTCCGTTCGCCAGGCCATCTGCCCCATCTGCTGTCAACCTGTGGGAACTACAGTTGAGGGTGAGCGACAGGACGGATCTGTGCATCTGGGGGCTGGCAATCTGAGGCTGCTCAACCGGGTCGGAGAGAGGCTTATCTAAGTAGTAGACTGAAGTCGGACACTGCCGGGACACCCCGAGGTGGACACAGGAACTGAACACCAGCGGGCCCTTTCCCGGCGGCGGGGCGTCTGAAGAAAACCTGGTCTCTTTGTCATCCACACGGGTGACCCAGTACTCGCGCCCTTCACACAGCCCTGCATGGGCCTCAGGAACCTGCAGCCTCACCACGGAGCCATTTCTGGAGAACGCTGGGTACCGCTGTGGGTGGGCACTCTCGGCCAGAGCCGGGGGGTCCTGGAGCAGGGTGTCCTGGGCCCCGCACCTGGGACACAGTGGGCCCCCAACAGTCCCCCACGCCAGGGTGCTGGCTGGGGGGCCCACACGCCTGGCTGTGATGGTGATGGATGCAAACCCTTTTTGGGGGCCACCACATGAGTTCTCCTGTTTGGGCGGCAGTTCTCTCTCGGGTCCTGGCTCATCCGCCAGTGTCGGAATTCCTAATCTGCCAGGAAGTAAAGCAAACACCCTGTGAATGTTGACTCCGCTGCGATTAGCCAAAGATTGCTTCAGGTGACGCGCAGGAGGCCGGGAGACCGCGCACGGCAGGGGCAGCAGGGCCCTATGGTCTCTTGACTTATTATTCTCATCGATCAGCTGGGAGATGACTATGGAGGAAATCATTTTTGTATTTTGCGATGCCAGAGTCTCCTGCAAATGGAAAAAGATGTGGATTATTCAAGCGGCCCATTGTAAAACAGGCAGTAAACTGTCTTGAGAGGGCCACCGGGATGCCAGGGGACTTGGCTCGTGACACTCAGACATTCTCATCCAGGGCTTTTTACTGCACACCTGACGCTGTCTCTGAGCGTTCAGAAGGGCGGGAAACCCAGATCTGTCTATGAAAAGCTGCACATTCTGGAAACATTGGCCCGACTGCAGAACTGGTTTTCTCACTGGGTGTCTATTCTTAGTTTATTTAATGATGTGCTGATGGGGATTGTCTGTTTCTGGTAATCACCTCCACCAAGCCCCGGAACCCCCAAATACGGGTTCACAGCCTCAATGGGGAGAAAAGACAGGATTCGGGAAGCAGGATGGGTCTGGGGTGCAGGTTTATGTGGGAAATGCATCAGCATGACTGCAAGGAAACACCAAGTGTGGTTACTGGACGCCCTCCCTGCCCGAGTCCCCTCGAGGTCCTCCACCTCTGCTGGTGTAGACTCTTATTCTGTCACTCCCTGCTGCTTGGCATCGCAGGAATCAAAGTCCAGAGAGCAAAACAATGGGAACCAAAGGCCCAAGCGTGCAAGCCTGCCCTGGCGAAAACAGTGACAATCAGATGATTTCACTCATCAGAACTGGGGTTGGGGCGTAGACCGAGACAGATGCAATGTTGCTGCGTTTCAATGACCGGTTGCATGAGTTTTTGACCAGCATTTTAAATAATCGAGGTGTTTCACTCTTTCTAATCAGCAGATTATATGTCCTAGCAATAAATTGCTGGTGTGTCCAAAATAGTGTTACGATTTTTAATAAAGCATCTAACCAGGTCAAGACCAGGAAGAAGAATCTCCTCTGCCCTCGTTTTGTTTTTATTATGTTTATGTAGAAAGCGCCACAGAAAATGACATGGGAGACTGACTGTACCCCAGCACTTCGTGGATGCTAATGAGGTCCTGGGCCGCCATTTTGACGTTATATGTGCTTAAAATGAAACCTTGCATGGAGCTGCACAGGATCCAAAGTCATACCAGGATACCAGCAGCTACTAGGCCCCTGTGGCTAACACAGAACCTTTGTTTTGGAAGCCTGAAGGTGTAATTGGGGTGCTCGGCCCCTGGAGCAGCAGCTCTCACACCCCAACTTGCATGAGTTTCACCCAGGATGTCACGGCTGCAGGCTCCAGATTCTGATTCTATAGGGCACAGGTGAGGCCCAGGCATAAGTGTGATTTTGATGAAGGTGACCTGGGCAGCACACTTTGAGGAACACAGATGGAGTCATGAGGTTGCTGGTTTTCTAAAGAAAACACTTTTGAAGAGACAGGGCCTATATATGTTGGGAGCAGGGTATATACTTTTCCTAAGATGTGATAAGCAAACACGGTGGCATTTTTCTTTTCTTCAGGGCCTGATTAATATTCATTTACTCAAATAACTGAATGTTCTCCTCTGGCCGGACATTTGACACTGCAGGTCCACATGGCCGTAGGAGGACCCACGTGTATGATCTTGGCCATCCGGGGGGCTTTGTGACCTCACTGTCAGGCATGGAAAGATAGATGGTTGGTTTGTTTTTCATGATAATTTCCATCATCTTATATGTGGGTTTTTTTAAAAAAGATATATGGGAAGTAGCCAATTCAAAAGATAACAGGAAATGAGCAAAGAGGAAAAACAAAATGGATAGGAGAGTCATTTAAAAATTTACTTCATTTTTTAAAAAATCAAAATATCGCTGGCTACACTTTTCCAAAAAGCAGATGGTCAATGCAGTAGCACTGAGTCAAGAATGGGGACATGAGTCTTCCCTTTCAGCTGAACCGCCACCTCACGCTTGAGCTCACACCGGGCACCACTCCCTTGAGGCCAGGCTCTGCTGGGGGCCCCGTGGAAGGTAGGGCCTCCTCCCCAGCAGGTCTCAGCCACCTGGGAGCTCGTCCCAACCCTGATGCCCCAGCCTCACCCCCAAACAGTTAAAATAGAATCCCTGGGGAGGGAGGCCCGGGCACCAGTGTCTTTGAAAGCTTCCAGCACGGTCCCAGCAGGCAGCCCTGAGCTTCGGTGGTACTCTCCCTCCGCTGCCCCAACGGCACTGTTCATCGCTGCAGCTTCCGCACAAGGAAACTGAAGTGCACCTGGCGCCTATTTCACTTGGTACCCAGTCCCTCCTATTTTGGTTAAATTTAGTTCCGATAATGATTGTTCCCATGCACCCTACGAGGTGCATAATCACACCCAGTAGGAACTCCTTTGACACTGATCTTTGAAGGAAAAAACTAATACCCATCTTGGAAACTGCAGGATCTGTCTTATTTTATAGTGTGATGATTCCCAAAGTCAGCACCAGTGACGACCTGCATAGAAAACACCTGGACAGGGGTGAACATGCAGATTTCTGGACCCCTCCCTCCCTGGACCTGGATTGCACAGGGATTTATGGAGATAAAGCTCAGAATTTGCGTTTTTAACCAGCTCCCAGGTGATTCTTCTGCACGGACATGGCGGAAAGGAGGCTGGGCTAGGATTTGGGTTGCCTGGCGGCCAGCCTGAGCCTGGGGTGCCCACGCTGGCTACAGGACCTTGGACAGGGCCTTGGCTTCCACAGCGGCAGAGCAAGGAGAAAGCTGGGGTGATTCTTGTGGAGACTCCAGGCTTCCTCATACTGTGGTGTTTGGCATTAAGAGGGTACCCCGATCCCATGAGAGCCTTGGCCTTGGTATAAATAGGGGTGTCTTGCTAGGAATGAATGAATGTCCTCTAAACCTGGGGCAGACCCTGACTCTGGCAATACTGACCTGGCTGCAGGTGCTGAGGGATGCCCGGGGGCTATGCTGGGGTGGGGGGTTCAGGTGTGAGTATAACCCCAGAAGGGCCCAGAAGCCCAAAGGATGGGATAAGGAATATGCCAGCAATTCATTACCTGGGGCCTGGCAAGTATGACTACGGTTTTGCCTCTGTCAGATGCAAATGGATGAGGGCACAGCAATCATAAGTGGCTTGAATTTGAACTCATGTCTGAAGCCCTGGAGCCACTCGACATGTCAGGGTGACACTGCTCCTGGGGGAATCAAGGCTGAAGAATGCCCAGTTCCACAGAAACACGTGTTTGCCCTCTTTATCTTACAGGGAAAATGTAGGGATCAAAAAAGAGGAGGTACATGAAAGTGCCTCTCAAAACATGCGCGTGATATCTGATAAGTCCCAACCCAGGGGGCAGGAAGGGGTGTTTACACCAAACTTGTACCACGTTTCAGCGGAATTTACATGAATGCATTCCAGTTTATCTGAATTGCATAAGTAGAAATAACTTATTACATACCCAATACATTGAAATTTTGTTGACGGAAATGTAGAATTAGTATAATTTTTAGGTACAAATTCTGTTACTTGTAACATACAGCCATGATCAAACTGATTGTCTATTTACTCCTCTGACATTTTTTTGAACACCTACTATGTGTCAGGTGCTACGTTCTTTTTAGCGTGTAAACTTGACTCTGACCAAAGCCCCAAGCAACAACCTGAGAGAACTTAGAAAGGAAACACTGGCGGGCTCTTTGCTCTTTAATACGCATGATTCCCTGGTGCGGGAAGTCCCATTTATCAAATCCTATTTCCTCAGTGAGACCCATTAAAGATAAGACCCAACCTCTTAAAATTCTGTATTAGTTTGCTAGGGCAGCCATAACAAAGTGCCACAGTGTGGGCGGCTTGAATAACAGAAATTTATTGTCTCCATTACAAGAGATGGAAGTCTGAGATGAAGACGTTGGCAGCATTATTTCCTTCCGAGGCTCTCTCCCTGGCTGGCAGAGGGCCAGCTTCTTCTCAGGGTCTTCCCTCTGCCTCGTGTCTAGGTCCTCATCTTCTCTTCTTATAATCTTACCAGATTGGATAGGGCCCACCCTAATGACCTCACTTTACCATAATCACCTCTTTAAAGACCCTCTCTCCAAAGGCAGTCACATTCTGAGAGAGCCCCAGGGGTTAGGACTTCAACAAATGAATTTATTTTTAGATGGAGAGTGGGAGGAAAACTTCAGCCCATAACAGACTACGACATATCACTTTGTGTCCAGTCCGTCTTCTGGGTTTGGGAAATCAAGAAAGAGATGAGGAGGAGGGGTTATTTAATGTTCCTAAGATAGCCTACTACTTTTAAAACTGGGCAAATTTTCTTTAGAAAGTAATTACATCTTTTACATCAAAGATCTTCCCAAATTAAGCTATTTCAGGGTGACACTCCATCTGCCTTTTATATTGGGTTAACTAAACAATCTCTTTGCAAAGGGATTCCTTTCATCTAAAATAAACTGACATACGATTTGATTTGAAAGGAAGAAGGAAATCATCTCCTATTTAAAGGAGAATGTTCGAGTCGGAGAGAGGTCAGATGAGTAGCCGGGTTTTGTGCCGTGCTTTGGTAGTAAACCACCTATTTCCCGACCAGCACCACGAAGCACATCTTTTACATTTTCTTCCTCACAGATGCTGCTTTAAGGTATTGATTTCTTTTAAATGTTTCAAACATGATTTTGTAGAGCTGGTAACTGCCTTCGTCGTTTATGCTTTTCATTGATTGTTTTTAACTTTATATTTGTGGCTTAAGAGATAATAGTAAGAAGGGCATAATTTCATTAATTGAAATCAGAGACCAGCAGTGGTCATCAGAGAAATCAGATCCTGAGCCGCTGAAAGGAGGAGACCTCCATCCCTGCAGCTCTTCCTTTCTCCAGAGAACAAGCATCTCAGCCAGTCTCTACCTTGAAACCATATCCTTCCCCATCGCTGCTACGCAACCAGCAACTGTCTTTGCCGACGGACGCTTTGAGTACATCCACCCCCACATTCGCTGCAGACCCGCCTTCCCCTGCTTAGTCAACCTGAGATCATCATCACTAGGTGATCTGTCAGCCCAGTGGCATTTTATCCTGAATGAAAGAGCGTTTTCTAATGCACGCACCCACTCTGGTATGTAGCAACGGGGAAAGACCGTTTTAAGACAGATGGAAAAATCTGAGCTCTTCTCACTTTCCACAGTGAAACTTTTGTCTGTCCACGCAATGTCTAAAGATTAGACATTGTGTCACACATAGCAGTGAAAAGCCAGAAAGAGCCATTTTCCCCCCGTTTTTTTTCTTATGATAAAATACACATAAAATTTGCTATCTTAGCCATTTTAAGTGTACAATTCAGTGGTATTAAACACATTCATAATGTTGTACAACCATCACCACCGTCCATTAACAGAAGTCTTTTCATCTTGTAAAACTGAAAATCTATACCCATTAAACAATAACTTCCCATTCTCTCTCCCCCCAGACCCCTGGCAATGACCAAGAATCACTGTGTTGTTTTTTTTAAAGGGGGAGTGGGTAAGTAAATCACGGTATGTAAAACTGCATCTTATATTTAACACAAATTTAAAAATTACAAATAATTTGAATGACACAGGAAATTGCTTCTGACTGGATATTATGTAATATGAGAGGGCTAGAAAAGTTGATATGTGATATAGTTTTATGTTAAAAATGCATGAGAAAAATAACGGAAAGTGTACATATAAATATGTTCTTATTTATATATTTCTGTATTTTCCTAAGTTTCTACAAGGGGTCGCCATTACTTTTATTATGAGGAAATTAAGCTTTTTTTTTTTTTTTTTAAGAGAACACCTCCAAATTTCACTCCTTTTAAATAATCATTTGGCAGAAGAGGAGCCCTCAAATCGTTGCCACAGCTCCACTGCATTTCGGAAGGGAGGGTGATCAATCTCGCGCGGGCTCTGGAGGAGAGGCGCAGATTTACCGCAGTGACAAAGGCAGGGCATCCGTGGATGTATTTCATCATCGTACGGCAGCCTTATAGCACACACAGGGACGGGCTTTAGAAGCTCAAAGTTAGGAGGGAAATGTGAAAGTCACACTCCTGACCAAATTAGATGATCCAGAAAATTCCAGAGCAGATGTTTGGGAGGTGTGATTTCCAGGCGCTGTTTAACTCAGTCACAGGTAATGACCAAGTGTGAGTATGTACGTGCGCGTGTGTTCTAGGGATCCAGCCACATGGCCCCAAAGATCTGCATCATCGTTACTGACCAGGCTCTCATTAATTTTGACATCTAGAGGAAAATGCCAAAATTTGCCAGCTCAATGTGAAAAACAGGTGGGAAAGATTGGCAGTTGGTATCTTTCTTGAAAAGAATAGCAATCGACCTCAGCAGTATCGCCCCCACGGCCCTCCCCAACTCAGTCTCCTCCCCTGCTAAGCGATGTCTCCTCCTAGGGACGGCTCCCAATGATCCACTGCCCCTCCCACTCATTTTCTGGTTTTCCTCTGGCAACCCAGGTTCCTGCCCCTGCTCCCAGGGAGCAGATTAATTACAGCCACGCATCTTTACACCTCGAGACAGTGAGCTTGGTGCTTCCACGGAGACAGGGCTTTAAAGATTGATGACTAAATCTCAGGACCCCAAATTGCATCCTCTCTCCATCTGGTGGGATTTGGGGCCTGAGGTCTCTCTGAGGGAAACGGTGAGCTTTGTTAAATGCAGAGCTAAATCAATGTGATACCCAAGGCAAGCATTTAGAGTAAAAAATAAAAATTTAAGAGGTATCTCTGCTGTTTAATCTGAGAAATCGATTCTTATAATTCCACTCTCTCTTAGAATCACAAAAGTTGAAGGCAGAATATCCACGTGTGACAGACTGCAGGCGCCTCATAAACTATAACACCTTAGACACCGTTTTAAGGTGAGAAAGTCCATATTGTTCAGGTCTGTTAACTAGAGTGAGCCTTCCTCTACCACAGTCCCTTAGAGCAAGTTAAGAACAGAAGCTCTGAGCCAGACAGCTTGTGCAGCTGTGAGATTTGGGGCAAGTCACCTACTGAGGCTTCAGTTTTCTCATCTGCAAAATAGGAGTAAGACAGCACCTACCCCCCACCCCGGGGCTGTGGGAAGGATTAATTGAGTCAGTCGACTAGACAGAGCCTAGTATATGATAAGTCGACAATATTAACCGCTGTGCACAGAGTTCTTTTGTTCCCTAGAATATGAAACATTTCGTTTTATAAATATAACCTCTAATTTTCTTTCCTATATCAGACCGCTGACACTTTTTGCAGGTACAACAACCTATACTAGCTTATTAGATGTCAAAGTACCTCTTCCCCACCTTCAAAATGCTATATGGCATAATTCCCCCTCTCTCTCTTTCTTTCTAGAAGATTAATTTTGGTTTAAAATGGAGATCGATCACCACATTTTCTCATGATACTGCAAACTTACCAATTGTGGGTGAAGATTATAAAAGAATAAATAAATATATAGTGCATACTTCAGTGTAACAAGTTTTAGTCATTGGTGGTTAGATTTTCTGCTGCACTAATTCAATTTTTGGCTAAACAAAATAAAAAGCAATCACACCCCAAGTAGGCCAGTGATTATATTTTACAGTTGGGTGCATTTTGCTGACGACTCTAGAAGTTAGAAATGTATGTTACCTGGGTGAAGTGAGGTTTCTTCTCTGTAACATCAGACTGGAGATTTTTAAGGGCAATTTGATCATTTGTACTGTAGTGGTTGTCCTGTAATCCTAGGCAAGAGAAGACAATATTGTTACTTTTTAGTGTATATAAAAGGATAAAATGGAATATATAACTCTACTATACAATGTATTTTCACCTACTCACATGTTATATTTGACAATAGTGAATCCTGGATAGTCTAAGCCATGACAAAACCTTGAACATTCCCTCATTCATTCCATTCCTCTCTGTCTAGGCTGAGTTCATTCTTGGTTTATTAGGCTGCGAGATAACAAGTCCTCAGACTCGGTAACAATTGCACAATCTTACCCTTGTCACGTTCACCAGTGTCCTAAGTTCACACCCAGCGGAAGAGAGAAGCACATCTGTAGATTTCCCAACACCGCCGGAGTTAAGAGAGGCTGAAATACG
The DNA here is from genome assembly GCA_963574435.1 of Cheirogaleus major. NCBI lineage: Eukaryota > Metazoa > Chordata > Mammalia > Primates > Cheirogaleidae > Cheirogaleus > Cheirogaleus major. The sequence goes on from CAUYPO010089994.1 coordinate 10,814, forward strand.
AGACCGACTCGCACTGGGTCTCTTAATGCAGCCGTTACTGGAGGGGCCGTGGGCGACGCAGCACTGACATGAAAACTGTTTTAGAACATCT
>CAUYPO010089995.1:0-46474 GCA_963574435.1 Cheirogaleus major
TTTTTTCTATATATTTTTAGTTGGCCAATTAATTTCTTTCTATTTTTAGTAGAGATGGGGTCTCACTCTTGGTCAGGCTGGTTTTGAACTCCTGACCTTGAGCTATCCACCCACCTCGGCCTCCCAGAGTGCTAGGATTACAGGCGTGAGCCACCGCACCCAGCCTATTTATTTAAGTCTTCTTCGGATTCTGTCAGCAATGTTTGGTAGTATTCAGAGTTAACTCTTGTACCTCTTTGGTTAAATTTATTCCCGTTTTATTCTTTTTTGTTCTTTGCTAGTGTCTATCTAGACATACAGCTAACTTTTGTGTGTTGATTTTATATTCTGAGGTGTTTCTGGACTTTATTAGCTGTAATAAAGCTCTACTGGGTTATTAGCTCTACTAGGTTTATTTTTTCCTTTTGAGTGTGGATTCTTTAGATTTTTTTTTATATATATACAAGATCATGTCATCTGTGATTATAGAAAATTGAATGCTTAACGTTTTAAGAAACTGCCAAACTGCCTTCCAAAGTGGTAGTACCATTTTACAATCCCACCAGTCTGTATGGGAATTGCAGTTCCTCCACATCCTTGTAAACAGTTGGTGTGACCCACACAATACGTTGTAACTGACTTTCGGGAAAATGAAGAGTTAGAAAAGTTAAGTTACTTGCCCAGTCACTCTGAATTACTTTTTCAGCATATTCAAAGCACTGATCCAGGTCTCAGCAGGTCTGTATCCCTAAACACTCATTTCCCACCCACGGGGGAGGAAGCTGACCCCGAGAGAGCACCTTAGAGAGTGACTTCCAGCCAGAGCTCAGTCTGTTTTCTGTGGCCTGTCCCAAGCCACAGGGCCCAGCGCTTCCCCTGGAGTTCTGTTGCCTTCTTGTGCCCTCCTCCCACCCTGCCCCTGCCCTGGGCATCATCCTCCCCCAAACTAGAAGGCCGAGAGTCTTCCCTATGACGTCATAAGAGCCAGTTGCCATGGGACACCTGCAGACTCTCCCCCTAGGCAGGGGACAGCAGGGCCCTGCTGCACGCGAGGCCTGGCCGCTCCTCCCCCACCACACTGGCTCTCCATGGAAGCCTTGGTCTGTGCGTTCTCTGAGCTGCGCATAAGAGAAGGTGCCGGGCTGTGGGGAGCAGTGGCAGGAGAAGAGATGTCCTCCTGTCCCTATCTGGTGCCCAAAGCCACTGGGGTGGCCTCAGGGACATGTATGCTTGGGAGAGGGGAGTGAGTGGTCACTGATCCAGGCCATGTGAGCTTGGGCTGGTCACTTCCTCCTGAACCCCTGAACCCTCCTGAACCCACTGTGCAATTTCTCTCCTGGGACCAGAGTACTCTTTCTAGGGCGGAGGACACAACAGGGTGGAATAAAGTGCTCCAAGTCCTAAAAGGGATCCCGGTACCGAGGTCCCAGGCTTCACAGACCTCCCTGCCGGTTGGGAGAGGGAAGAGGAGCAGTGTGTTGGGCACAGGCAATGGGAAGGGAAGGGACCGAGCTCACTGGACAGGCAGCTAAGGCGAGGCTGGGCAGACTGGGGGTGGAGCCCCCATGTGAGCTGGTCTCAGAGGCATGTGACTGCGCTCTCCTGTCACAGCTGCTGCGGCCGGCTGGCCACCACCCTCCTGCTCTCCCCTCTGCAGATGCAGTGAGCTGGGCCCGCGGACACCCCAGCCACCCCGACACACCGCCCAACATCTACGAGGGGGGGCTGGGGGCCCAGCAGCAGCAGTGCCCCAGTGTCCAGGGAAGCAAGCCCAAGAACTTCCGGCTGCGCCACCTCCGGGGCCTGGCTCTCTACCTGCCGGGCCACATGCAGCCCGCCGGCCAGTGTGAGAGTCACTGGCTGGGCCGGCTCATGGCAGGGGGCTGCCTGCCACAGCCTGAGGGCACAGCCTGGCCCCTGCACCTGCCACAGAGGACTCTGGGCCCAGGTAGCAGCCACTGCTCAGCCCTTCTGGAAGCCCAACTGCCCAGGGACAGCCTGGGAAACACAGGTGAGCTCTGTTGAGGCAGATCTGGCACAGAGGGGAAGACCCCAGGGAGAGATGGACCTTCTCCCCTCCCAAGCCTCCTACGGAGGGAGCCTGGTGGAGACTATAGGCCAGGACACCCCACCGTGACGTCACGCCCCAGGAGGCCAAGATCCTAACGAATCTGCTCCCACCCTGTGCCAGCCGGGGCAAGGGGCTGTGAGGGAGACGGGAGGCTCTGGGACAGAGTTCTGGGTTCCTGTCCCAGCTCTGCACTCGATGCAGGACCTTGGATAACTCTCTCCCTCGCTGGGCCTCCGTTTCCCTACTTGAAAAATGAGGGGTTCAAGTTAGATGAGGGTCCTTCCAGCTTGAACCATTCACTTCCCTCTCCCTATTCCTTCCCCTGAGGGTTTTAAGGAAAATTACTGCCCCTCCTCTTCTGTTCTTAAGGAAGTCAGGGTCTGGGGACCCTAGGGGTGCTGCCAGCCTCCCCTCCAGCCTCCCTCAGGGTCCTCCCTGTAACTCCTTCCTTTCCTCTTTCCTCAGCTTCCAGCTCTAGCATGGACCCAGCCAAAGGTGTCCCCTCCCAGCCTGGTCCCCCCGAGGGCTTGGGGCTCAGGCCCAAGAGGTCCTGGGGGGCCTCGGAGGAGGCCACGTGTCCCTTGTGCAAGAGAACCCGCTCTGGGGCCCTGGAGAGGCTGTAGGGATCCCCAGTGCCAGGCATGGGGACAGGAGGGGAAGGATGGCCAAGGAGGCAGATCCAAATCGGAAGGGCTCGGCCCCAAGCAGCGGCCCCTGCACACTGAGGTGGCCCAGGCAGCTGTGCGCCCCAGAGCCTGGGCCAGCTTGGGGAAATGTGAGGGCGGTGGGAGGAGGAGGTCCCAAGGGGGGACAGAAGAAAGAGAAGCATGGCCGTGCCCTTGCAGCCTGCTGGAACTCAAGTCAGCAACTTGCACCTGGGAAGCCGGGCTGAGCGGAGAATCGGGTTCCCGAGAGGCCTGGGAGCCCTCAGGTCTCAATAAAAGCCAAGGCCTGCACGTTCTTGTCTGTCTGTCTGCTGTCAGGCCGATTCAGAGGAACAGCCCATGTGGCTCCCAGGGGTGTGTCTCCGGCGCACTCACCTCGCTGGAGGGCATGAGACAGGCTGTAGGTCTCGGCTCTCAGGCGGGCAGAGCCTCAGCAGCCCAAATGCAGCGCGTGGCCATCCAGGCCGGGGGGGCAGAGGACGAAGGAAGGCCAGGGACGAAGGAAGGACTGAGGAAGGCTGGCCGGTTGAGGGAGGAGGGCAGCCCAGGCAGAAATGGTGGCCTGGACCCCAGGCTGCCCCTCTCCGAGGGTGTGGGTGAGGTCACTGCTCCGTGGACCTCGCTCCGTGGCCCCTGCAGGCAGGACAAGCACAGCCCTTCTCCTCCCGGCTGGCCTGGCTCCAGGCCCCCAGGCCCGGGCTTCCTCTGTTCCATGGTGTTTCAGCCTCATGCTGCTGACATTTGGGAACAGGTCATTCTCTGTGGTGGGGGCAGTCCCACCACAGCCTCCCTGGCCACAACCCACAAGATGCCAGTACTACTCTCCTCCCAGTTGTGACAAACCAGTGTCTCCAGACCTTGCTCAGTGTCCCCTGGGGGGCACAATCCCTTTTGTTGAGAACCCTTGCTCTACAGTACCGGGGCCTTAGTCCTGGGGGAGACGACGGGGACAGCGGGCTTGCCTCAGTACCCTCTGCCTGTCTGCTGTACGCCCTTCCAGTCCAGGCACTAGGGCTGAGCACCGCCCCCCCCTCGGGCTCTTGCCAGAACACGTGATGGTGCCAGGACAGCTGACCCCTCCCTCTCCCCTGTACCCTGGCTCCACCCTGGACATCTCCTAGGTCCCTGGGACAATAGATCCTGAGGACTTCAGTCCTTGGGAGGTATTTAGGTTCTTCTAAGTATGTAGTGTGGCCCTGGGTGGTGGGAGCCCGAGGCCAGAGCAGTCCCCAGGTGAGAGCAGGTACCCCCAAGAGCAGCTGTGCTGGGACAGGCGTGGGGAGGATGCAGGCAGCCAGCAGTCCATCCGTGAGTCACCTGGAGTGAGGGCAGCTACCATCTCTCTCACAACACTCTCCCGCAGACGTGGAGGCCAGGTGGACCTGAGGGACCACTACTCAGGGCAGATACTAGGGAGGCTGCCGAGGGAACAGAGAGGGACACCTGACCCAACCACCAGCTGAGGACGCTGGGCAGAAGTGAGACCGTCCAGAAGTTGGCAATACAAGGTCCCTGGAGACCATCAGGGGCCCGATCCACTCACTTCTGAATGAAGAGCTGAGGCTCAGAGAGGAGCAGAGATCGCCCCAGGGTCTAGACGTCAGGATGCCCAGGCTGTGGTCAGTGGTCACCCTGGTAATCCCTGACGAGCCACGCACGTGTCCTGGTATTGTGGCCCTTGGAAGTTCCCTCCCGTTGTTGAATGGGGGCTGGCTCTGGGTCTTGCTTTACTAGCAGAAGGTGGCGGAAGTGACACGGTGTCTCTTGGGCAGGAAGGAGGCCCGGCCGCTTCCAAGGAGGCCAGTGACCATGTAAGTAGACTGTCCTGAGCCTGCTGCACAGTGGGAACCACCTAGCCCAGGGAGGGAGAGAGGCTGACGCCACAGCCGCGGCTGCACTCACTGCCAGCAGCTCTGTGAGCAAGGACATCTCAGACACAGATCCCCCAGCCCTGCTGGCCTGCCCCGGCCGATGTTGCCAGGAGTGGGCTGGGAGCTGAGCGACCAGGAGTCTTGGTCCTTGGGGAGACTGTGACCTAGAAGTATAAAGGCCCCTTGTGTGGACTGCTGAGAGGTCTCCAGAGCCCCAGCCCCGCAGGAGATCCTTGGGTGGTGTGTGCAGGGATGGAGGAGACCGGGCCGGTGGCAGGAGACCCGCAGGCATCCTCTGCCGCCATCGCAGGGCAGGCCTGGAGCAGAGCTGGCTCCCTTTGGGGCTGGTCTGCCGCCTGCGTGAGCGTCCTGCTTCTCCTAGGTCACAAACCCAGGGCCCGCACTTTCTGCCCCATGGCGGAGCTGGGAGCCTGCGCTGGCCGAGGGGATGCCTTAGTAAGGGGCAGGCCTGGAGCATCAGCCACCCTGCCCGACCCCACTGAAGCAGGGAGGCTGAGGGCTGGAGAGGCTGCAGCTGCCTCCAGAGCAGGGCTCAGCTTGAACCCCACCTGAGCAAGTTGACACTTGGTCACACAGTTGACCAAGGGCCCCAAGGAGTCAGCCCTTAGTTGGGAAGCTGACCCACCGTCACAGGACACTATCCTTGCCTGCGTAACTAACCAAGGGCTTCTCCCCAGCAGACGCTGCTGTGGCTCCACCGGTTCATGTGGTTCCACGTGCCCTGAGGCCTCAACATGGTGTCCACTGTGTCCAGATTCCCGACCTCCTGGGTGCCAGCCCCACCCTGACTCCACTTTGCAGGTGTCCCAGGTCCTGTCCCTGGGAGGGCCCTAGGGAGCAGCACGTTCCCGGGCTGCTGGCTGAGGTCAGAGGCGGGAACAGTGTCAACAGCAGCACACGCAGGCTTCGGAGGGGGCCTGACCTGGGCTGGATGCTTGGGCCACCATCCACAACCCTGTGCAACTCCTAGGCCCCCGGAGCCAGCTCTCATGTGTCCAACAGGGACCACAGCACAGCCTCCTCCCGCAGGGTGGCCAGTTTCAACAAGCACCTGACCCCATGCTTGGCTGGCAACCTTCCTCAGAGGGGGCGCTGGCCAGGATCCCTGCCTGACTACACGGCTGAGTCTCCCTCGGAGGCTTCTCTGAGCCAGGACACAGCCCTCAGGGGGAGCTGTAGAGCTCTCAAGGTCCAGAGCCCAGGGACATACCTGGACAGACTGGCAGCTGCTGAGGACTCCTGGATTTTAAAAAAAAAGGAACACAGTTGTGCCTTCTAGCTCTTTAGAACCCCTTCCCCAGGTCTGCATTGTCAGGGTTAATGACATGACACAATCAGCCCATTTAGCTGGAAGCCACCCTTGGGGCTTGCCAGTGACAGCAGACCCCTGCCCCCAGCACTGCTGCGGAGGCCGAGTCCACAGGGCAAGGCCCCCAGTGCAGCCAGCTGGCGCTGGAACAGGATGTGACCAATTAAGGTCTATTTATTTGTAATGAGACAAAACACTACAATCATTCAACACTGGGCTGGACACTGCAGTGATTCGGGGACAGGAGGGAGGGAAAGGCAGGGCAAGGCCTCTGAGCTCGGTTATGAATGTCCAAGGCAGAACCTTCCAGAAGACTCTTCCCTTACCCCGTGGGGCAGAAATAAAAATCACATGATCACTGTTGATTCAGAGTGGAGAGGACAGCGGCCTCAGGAGGCAGCAGTTCGCGTCAGTCAGCATGACATGGCCCTCCCACTGGCCAGCATTGCCGATGGAGGGGACGCTTTCCTGGCTGGGGCGTGCCTTCATCTTGAGGACCCTGTCCCCCTACTGAGGCCAGGAGGCCTGGGGCTGGCCCCAGCACCCTGAGACCTCTGGGCTGGGAAACTCTAGGGGAGCGAAGGACTCGGGTCACCGAGGCCCCATCTGCCCAGGCTGTTCCTCTTCCTCCGGCTGGTGCAGTAGGTCGCTACTAGGACCCTCTGCCATGGCTCTTGTGACAATGCAGCTACACTGGGCGGGGCTGCCCTCCACCCACAGCTGCCCTGGTGGGCAGGGCAGGCAGCAAGCAGCCCTTGGAGGACACAGGGTGGAGGGGATGCTAGAAGCACGTGACGCTCATCCGCTGCAAGCGCACTTCACGGCACTAGCATGGCCTCTCTGCTCTCAGATGCCGAGAGCCCGCAAGGCACGTGACCGCTGGCTGCCCCCAAGGCCGGGCCCCACGAGACCCACAGCAGCCTAGCAGCCTGATGCCGAGCTCAGCGTCCTCCTGCCTGCCTCTGGCCAGGCCTTGCAGCTGTGGGTCATGAAGGATAAGTGAAGTGGGGAGAGGACTCCAGAGCCTCAGTGGCACCCGCCCTCAGCCCAACTCCCAGCAGCAGGTCAGCCGAATGGAGCATTCCATGATCCAACGGGAAGGGCCGTCTCCTGGAGGCAGCGGGAACTGTACAGCAGGAGGCGCTGAGGAGGGGGGACTGTCCCATCGTCTGACAGCGTGTGCCAGGGAGCTGAGCCCCAGAGATCTGCGCTTGCGTGAAAAGCCTCCTCCACTGTGCTCACCCCTCGCCAGCCCCTCATGGAGGGGCAGGGCCACCTCCCACCCTCCAGGTTTCATTGGGCTGGCTCTGGAGGGGGCCTAGCATTCCCTTTATTGTGCCCCCTTGTTCTAAGGCTCCTGTGTCCCTAGGGTCAAGTACGTCCACAATACTTGTGTTCCGTCCTCGCAGCAGACTTTCTCTCCGGCTCTGCAGGAAGAAGCTGAAGGCATGGGCAGTGGAGTGGGGGCAGCGGTGAGGGAGGCCCCTTCCTGGTGACCACAGCCACAGCCATGCCCCCACCCCTGTGGGGATGGTGCATGCGCGTGGAGGCAGGACCAGGGTGCCAGGAGGAGGTGGAGGGTGGAGGTTTCCAGAAGCAGGAAGGAGAGCCGGAGAGCCTGTGGAAAAGAGAAGGGCAGGGCAGGTGAAGGTGGGGCAGACATGCTCTCCCCCGGCCCGTGGGCTGCCAGCTGGCCTGGGTACCCGTCAAGCACGAGTCCTCTTCCAGGCCCACGGGCTCCCCTCAGTCCCAGCACAAATAAAGGCACTGATGGTGCCCAACTCAGGGTGCAGCCCAGGTGGCCATGGAGCCCACTGTGTGAGCTTGGCCAAGTCACCAAATCATCTGGGCTGCGCTGGTGCACAAGGGGGCGGGCTCTGGAGTCCCCCGACCCTGTCCAGCTCTGATGTTCTGAGGCCTGGGAGAGACCTGCTCCCTGGAGCACTTGTGGTGACCAGAAGTGGCTGTATCTGAGCAGAGCCCCCACACAAGCTGACCACGAAGGGAAGGAAGCTGACATGGAGCTTCGGTTTGAGAAAGCCCCGTGGAGAGGAGATGGCAGCAGTGCTGGTGTCAGCCCACGTCTAGGTAGAATTCTGGAAGCACACCCAAGACACAGGTGCACTGGGCGCCCCTTGCAATGGGAACCTGAGCAACTGGGGGACTTGGTAGGGGATAGGAGGGGCTTGGTATTCTTGTACCTTCAATTTTTGAACCATGAGATTGTGGTATTTTAACAAAAAACAGCAGTTCCAAAAGTGAAAAGCTATCTGGCCACAGGGTCAAGGTGTCTCTGGCCACCTGCTTTCCTTCATGACGTTTCTGAGTTGGTCAGAAACTTCCCCAGCCCTTGGCTTTCCAACCCATCTGCTTGGCAGGTGCCTGTCTAGGGCCTTGTTTTTGTGGTTGGAAGCACCAGGCTCCCACGCCCTGCGTCTGTGCTGCGTACCTGTCAGAGACCGGGCGCGCCCCGGGTGAGCCCACAGTGCTCTGCTCCCGAGCCCGAGTAGCACCGGGCCTGCAGCTGGGGCAGACCAAGGGGCCCGGCAGGTGGCTGCCAGCTCCTCTGCGGAGGCCAGCAGGGGTCAAGTGGATGGGAAGGCGGGCTCTGCAGGATGCTGAGGGACGGGGCCTGGTGGAGGCTGCTCGGCTGGCATCACATGGTCCGGCTGTACTCGATGCCACCCTTGGTGGAGATGCCCGACCATGGCAGGAAGCTGCAGAGCAGGCTGTGGGCCTGGCGGTAGACCCTGTGCGGGATGGAGCAGGGGCTCAGGCTGGCCAGTGCAGAGCCCAGGTGCTGGATGTAGTCCGTGGGGCTCCGTTAAGGAAGACTCTCGCCGGCCCTCACCTGCCTGTGCTCTCCTGGGCACACTGTCGGCTGGGGCACCGGACCCTGTGCAGACGGCAGGCCACTGGGGGGGGACCGAGAGCCCGCTAAGCCTCTGCAGAGTGCTGGTGAGGCTAACTAGGCGGAGGGGCCTCCGCTGCACAAAATCATCGAGGGTGGGGCCTGGGAACAGGAGGGCCCCCGGGGAGGCCGCAGGCAGACACACGCGCTAACAGATGGATGGGGCGGGGAGGGGCCTAGCAGAGGAGCAAGTGTTTCTGGCTTTTCCTAGACTCTCTACCCTCAGGACAGCAGAAGGGACAGAGCCCTATCCCTATGACAAGGGTCAACAGTACTGACCCCTGGACACCCATGGGGGCCTGTCTGTATGTGAGCTAGGAGGTCTATGAGGTTTGGGGTCACCTCTCTCTTTCTTGTTTATTTCCCTAAAATGAATAAATCCTAAATTCATTCATTTGAAAACATACACACAACAACATACTTTTGGGCCATACTCTCTGTGACTATTATGAAGTCTCCTGGCCTCCCTCCTACCTATTGCGGGCCAGAGTTAAGGAGGAGGGAACAGATGAGGGCACCCCTTTAGTCACACACCCAAAAGGAAGGTTAGAACCCGAGTGTTCAAAACCACTAAAAACTCTGTCATCTCACTCATGTGCCTTCCCCTCTGCTGGCACACAGGCTCCACAGGGCAGGGACTTTGTTCTGTACACTGCTGAGCTCCAGCGCTGGGACAGGAGGCTCTCCGTCAGCATTCGCTGAATGACCAGAGGGATGGATGGCAATCTTGGGACAAGAGGAGGCCTCGTGCCGGGCTGAGGCCTGCAGAGCACTGGGTGCCAGAGAGCACTTGCTCTCTGCGTGTGCAGCCAGACTCACCCACGACACAGTCTGCGTGGGGAAAAGAGCATCCGCACGCTTGGCCACCTGAGCATCATCTGAAGATGACCACAGCTCCAACTAGCTCACTGGCTCTGCTACTGTTACGGCTGGGAAGCCACAGTCCCCCCACCCCGAGAAGGAAAGGATATAAGATCGTCCAGGGAGGGTGGCCGCCATTGATGTAGAGGACGTAGGTGAAGCCATCTTTGAGGACCCCTCGGATGGAGTAGTAATAGGGGAGGTAGTGATGCTGTTTAAAGTCTCTGTTCTCGTAGAAGTTTATTGCTGTGTTGTTGGTGGTGAGCACGTGCAGGTAAATGGCTTTGCAGTGGTCCTGGGCAGTGGTTGATATGTGATCCTTTAAACTTTCAAGTAAGAGGGAACCTAGGGGAGAAGAGGTGAAGGTTACGCAGGCCAGGCAGGAGAAAGGAAGGCTGAGAACGGGACCTTTCCAGGAGTCTCCTGAGGGTCCTGCCCTCTGCGCCAGAGAGAGCGGCCTCCTGCTGCCACCCGCTGGCAAAGCCCCGAGAATCTTGCCGCCAGGCGGAATGTGTCGGCCGCAGCCTCCTGCGGTGGGACCCTCTGTGAACTTCCTTCAGGACAACAAAAAGGGTAAACGAGCCCAGGAGAACATGGAATAGACAAGCCCAGGTTAAAAATTAAGACTCTGCCACTCACTGGCTGAGTGGGACAGGAATTTGATGACAAGGGCACTAAATGGTGGTGAGTACGGCTTCTTCCTCTATGCTTACGTTTTCTGCTCTGAACCAACACCACCAGCTGCACAGACACGAGCTGTGCGTACGGTGGCAGGAGGGGTGAGGGCCCACTCCCTCGGGAGCTCGTCCTGGGAGCTGCTGCTGCTCGGATCGGGGCAGACAGGCCTGGCGCACGCGGGAAGAGGATGGCTACAGGTGAGCAGACGCGGGGGCTGCGCAGGGAGTGCAAAGGTCTGACCCAAGAAGGGGGTGGGGATGAAGGAAGAGACTGAGGGACAGGACGGGCTGGCTGGGTGGGGGTGTGTGCCTAACCATGAGCTCCGGCGCCCCTTACCTATGCCGTGCTTCCTGAATTCCTTCACCACTCCCAGACTCAGAATGTACGCAACTTGGGTGTCAACGGAGAAGCTGGAGGCTAGAATGTCTCCATCCTGGAGGAAAAGTTAGAGATTAAGTCAGGTCACCACTCAAGGCTCACAGGCTCACCGCAGAGCACAGCCCCAGCGGGCCACGCGCCGACTCCTTGGCCACCACACTGGAGGGACACGAGTGGGAACCAGGAGACAGTGCAGAGTCACCCCCACCTTCCTATGGAGGTCCCAAAACATCTGAATGAAACCTAGCATTCCCTTCCACAAGCCAAGGCAGCATCAGCAGTTCCTATGACACTGCCACCAATACAAATCACGGATACTTTCGTATCACGTTACAACTGTGCGTATTCGCCACGTGTCATCTATGCTCATCCTTGCTTCCGAGTGACTGAGCCTTGTTCCTTAGCATGTGAATAAAGGCATGCGTGTTATGACATCACAGACCCACAGAAAGGGACCAGCTGGGGATGAGTCTCACTCGCTCCTCAGACAAAGGCCGGCGCAGGCAGTATGACTCCATCGAGAGCCCCTCCCCCAGGCCTGTCTGGCGACAGCAGCACACATGTACCTCTTTATGTATCTTGGTCCTATTTTTAATTTCAGCTACTATCATTCCCACGATGGCGCCTCTGTAGGTCGCGGCAAGGGAAAAGAACTTCTTGTTGGATGTGATATCACGATACCATGAGTCTGGGTACCTGAGAGAGAGAACACACTCAGGTGAACCTGACAAGGTCATGTCCAACTAATGCTGTGCTCTGGACATCAGAACCATGGGGGGCTCCAGGATGCTTCTGTCCCCTGCCCTGGGGCCCGTGAGGAGTCTGTCCATGGCTTCCTCTCTACCTGTCACGGGTTCTTCTTACAGCAGTGATATGTCCAGACAGGACTGGGAACTTCTGATGGGAAAAATAATTTTACCAGACATAAAATATGAGAGGGGGGAAAGACTCCAATGAACTTGACTCCATGAGAGCAATTCACGAAGGGTCAGCAGAATGTGGTTTGTTCTCAGCCAGCTGAGGTAAGGGCACTTGGTAGCCCACGGATGCAGGGATGCGTTGCCATGGAAATTCTGTGAGACTTTTTGATTCTGAAGACTAGGGAGTGGTGAGGAGGAGCCAGGTTCATAGCTGAGAGGCTAGACAGGGATGGACCCGCCCTCGGGGGCAATGTATGGCTGGGGCTGCTCACCAAGAACAAGGCCAAGACCCCTAGAGGGGAGCAGAGGAGAGACACCTGGTGCCAGGGCCCAGGATGCAATCCCTGACAGGCAAATCCAGCCCCAGCCCGAGAGAGACAGGCAGGAGGCAGCAGCACTTGGGGTTTGACAGGGGTGTGGGTTTGTTTTGCCACCTCACGGTCCAGTGTGCTGACAGTTCACTCCACTGTCTTGGGAACTCAAGGCCTTATGCCCACAAAGCTTCCAGGAGAGGCCGGCGGGGGGCATCTTGGAGGCACAGGGGCCTTTGGTCCAGGGGGGCTCCACCCGGCAGGGCCTTATTTATGAACTCACTGGCTGTTGCGTTGGTTGCTGGGTTAGCTTCCCGCAGCAGGACTGCTGGGCTGAAGATTTTTTTTTTAACTTATAAAGCCCCTGCCAGTGCCCGCCCCAGCAGGACGTGAGGGTTCACACTTCCACAGAGATTATTCGAGAGGGCCCGCCCCAGCCTTCCTGCCAACAGTATAAAGTTAAACAGCAAGTCTGAGGAACACTCCAGCAAATACTGGCGGTTGGAGAATCTTTCTTTTCTATTTTCCTTTTTCTGTTTTTGTAGGGTGGGATCTCCCTATAATGCAGTTTTCTGAGTTATAAACAGCATGGCACTGAACATCTTTGAAACTGGTGTCTCAGCAGAGTCCTCTGGGTAGCTCTCACATGGGGACACGGTGATGCAGAAAGAGCCAGGAGCAGGGGCCTGGGGTCAAGAACATGCCAGGCGACTCTGGACCCCCCACCCAGGCTCTTCTACACCTGTCCCTGTCTTTGCAGCGTGGCCCTGGGGGTCCCAAAGGCCCCTCCCAGGGCCAGCACCTGCAGGTCTTGTGTCTCCCACGGCCCTGCAGTCTGCGGCAGGGGACATGGGCGCCGCTCCACTTACTCAATGGGAAACCAGTCGCCACACAGGTGCTTCACGGTGTCTATGTCATCGTGGCAGAGGAGGCGCAGGCTGACCTCGCTGAGGGCGCTGGACGGCACCACCTCTGTCATTCACACCTGCAGGGAGAGGGAAGTGTCAACTCATACTCGCCTTGTGAGGCAGGCAAGACAAGAGAGCAGAGTGTGTCCTCTGGGTGCAGTGCCTCCTGTCACTGTGTGGAGGATTCTGCCCCACTTTGCAGATGAGGAGACTGAGGCTCAGGGGGACAGGTGCAGGACGGGTACTCAGGACCCTCACTGCTCAGCCCAGCCGAGGGAAGCCCTGACGCCCGACCAGCTCTCCCCTCTTTCCCATCTGGGCTGCCTCGGCTCCCCCATGGCTGGTCTCATGGCACAGGACAGCACAAGGCCCGGCCAGCCCGACCCTCCCAACCCTGGGCCTGGTGGCTGCCAAAGACGGTGGTGGGCGCTACAGCCCCCATGACTTGTTCCTCCGTGGAATAGGCTGGTAGCCGGCACCAGCGAATGGCTGAATTTCCAGGGGAAGTGGTGCTGGCTTTTTTGCCAGAGGGTATGCCTGTGCAGGGTGGGTCACACCCAGTTTCTTCTCCCCTACCCAGCAGGGGAAGACTCATGGGCAAGACTTTGAGAGACACCAAAGTTTAAATCAGGGGCCATGAGTTGCCAAGGACTCTTAAATCAGGAGAGTGTATTCAGTCTGGGTAGGGAGGGGGGAGGGGGAAGAGGGAGGAAGGAAGGGAGGGAGGGAGGAAGGCAGACTGGCCAAGTGTTGACAAAGAGGAAAACAGAGCCTTTTTAAAGTTGAAAACTGGTAATCAAAAAGAAACAATCACATATTTACCTTGTCTTTTTAGGAGGAATTGTGTTTATCCCCAAAGGTTGAGAAAAAGTTCTTTTTTTATAGAAGAATGGCAGCTAATTAAAAGCAGAAATAATGACAGAGTCACCACTTTGGAACCACCAATGGAAATAACCAAGACAAGCAAGAATCGTGAAAGGCTGTTACCCACCTGGCGGACGCCACCAGGGAGTGGGTGCGAGGCATGGAGGGCCCTTCTGCTCCCCGGGACTCCCCAGGCCTAGGAAAGGCCTTATCTTTCCACCTCGTGATCTGGCAGTCACGGCTTTGCCCAAGTGACAAGCCAAGCCTCTGTGACCTCCAGCTGCCACGGGTGGGAAGTGCCCCAAGCTGTCCAAGGTGCTGCTTCCTAGAGGATTCTGCACAACCCCCACCACATGGACCCTCCCTCCCCTGAAAATGGGGAAGGATCTGGACACTGAGCCTGGCCTCAGCTCACATAGCTCTTCAGCCTCCTCTGTAAACGGGGGCAGCCAACCCCTCACAGGGTGGTTCTGAGCTGGAATAGGCTGATGGCGAGGTGCCAGGACAGTGCTTGGCAAAGAGGAGGTGCCCATTAACATGGGCCGCTGGCACACACGGCCAACACCAGCCCCATCCAGCCACTTCTAGGGATGTCACCTTGACCCACAGTAGGGCCAACGCCGACATCTGGGCGGCTTTGCTCTGAGTCCCAACTTGCGTCTTCTCAGCTCTTGGCTCGAGGCCAGGGGTGCCAACTAGTTCAAGCTCATCTTCAGAAAGCTGGTTTCTAGACTTCACCCCTTGCCCCTCAGCTCCCAGGGCTCTGAATCCAGGTGCCGTTTACCTCAGACGCTTTTTTAAAAATAGTCATCTGGCAATACACACAAAGAAACAAAAGTGACAAATGAAGGTATTAATCTTGTTAGGTATGAGAATGGCACTGTGGTTATGCACAAAATGTGCACGCTTTATGCTAAGAGATGCACACTGGATATGCAGGGGCAAAATGACAGAATGTTCCCGAATTTATTTAGTTGGAAGAGAAGTGGCAAAACGTTGTTACTAGCTGAATCTGCATGATGGGGGCACCGCGTGGATGCTGGAAAAGGGGCCTCGTTGAAACAGCCAGGCAAATGTCTAACCCCAGGCAGACTGGGGCTTTGGATGTGGCGCGGGTTCTCCACGTGACTGAACTGAAGGCCTGCGTGGCCCCACACCAGAGCTCTGCAAAGGGCTTCCCTGTACTGCAGCCACCACTCAGGCCGCTGGGCATCTCATCACTGGGAGCGCGTCTCTGGTGAGAGGGTTTTGTCAGGTGGGGGCGCGGACACCACTTGGGACCAAGCTGGCCAGCCCCACTGGCAAGCCCCACTGGGGTCTCAAAGAGCAACAGGACGTTGGGGGTGCAGCGTGAGGACAGGGCACCATGTTTGCAGGAGGCGGCTAAGGGTCCTTTCCCCTCAGAGCCAAGCAAACCGGCAAACCCTCACCCGGACCTCGCTCTGGACAGCCCATCAGCCAGCAGCAGCCCAGACCGCGGCAGAGGCCAGTTCCTCACTTCAGCCTTTTCTGAGACGGGGCCACCGCACACGGCCTGTTCCCTGCTGTAAGGACCCACAGCCCTGGGCAGCACTGAGACGTCCCATCAGCTCTAAGCTGGTTTCTGGGCTCACGAGGCTGGCTCTGAACAAGATGCCTCTGCTCAGCCCTCACAGGAGTGGGCAGGACGAGCGCAGGTGACCGGCCAGACCAGCGGCAGGGCCAGGGCCAGGGGGGCCACGGGTGGACCCTCCTGAGAGCTGGGAGCCGCTGGGGCACAGGAAGCAGAGGTGGCATGACCTTACCTCTGTGGCTGCCTGGGGCAGGGGACTGACTGGAGACTGGGGGTGGGGGAGTTACTTCCTAAGGGGACAAAAATGTCTCGTATCCTAAATGTGGTAGAGGTGGTTACACACACACACACACACACGTGTGCATCAAAACTTACTGAACTATACGCTTAAAGTGTGTGCATTCTAGGGTATGTATGTATATTAAGCTTCAGTGAAGTAGGTTCTAAAAATTTCTGTATTGTGGCTTGATAGCAAACAGAAAGGTCTATAATAAATTTGCATCTCTTATGTCCTCGGATTACATATTTCCCCCCTAGTATCCTTGGAACAAGGCTCTTGACCAAAGGGACAGCATTTGCTCCCAGTCGACTTTCAAGAAAAACTCCAGGCTCCGAGACACATGACTGGATTCTCGCATCTCTACTAAAAGTACTTCCATGTTTCTGAAGGCCGGTTCTTTAGCTGCCTTGATTTAAAAATAGAAACACACGCATCTCATTTAACTAGATGTAGCACATGGCAGGGCCTGATTTGCCCCTGCCCAACTAACAGATGGCAGAGAAGAGGCAGGTGGCGTGGGGGAGGGAGCATCTGGATCCACATGTGCCATCGCGCTGTGGCCCACCTGCTTCCCTTCAGAGCTGGGGTTTGTGCTAATCCAGTGGCACAGGTGACCTGAAGGCAGAGCGGGTAGCCTGAGCCCCACCTGAGGTCCACACTCTCTGCCCACAGCTCTCCTCGTCCTGCCCCCGCCCCGCATCTGTGCCTAGGGTCACAGCAGGCCTAGGGGAGAGGGGAGGGGCTGGCTGCAGAGGGCCACCCTGGGCCCAGCTGTGGGAGGAGAGCTCTCGAGAAAGTGGGGCCTCGGAGCCCCGACCCCCTGAGCAGTTTCATCTCTGGGGTCTGGAGGCCTGAACACCCCCGATGATTGCTGCTGTCACCCAGCTGCTTGGACAGGGACTCTGTGCCCCTGAGAACAGGAAACCAACCTCAAGCACCTCTGTGTGACAGGCTGAGGCACACATGGTCTGCTCTGGAGATGCCACCAAGCTGGGCCTGGCAGTGGGCCTGGACGGGGTGCCCATGCCGTCTGCCAGGGAGAGGCCTGGGCCTTTCTGTTGGCAGCACCAGGCACCGTCGCACAGGGACGCCCACTTCCCAGCCCCTTGGAGGTGGTGACAGCTGGTTCTAATGCAAAACCACCTGTATGAGTCACCCTTGGAGTGTGTGTGGGCTTCAAGAAATGGCACGGCCAAAGCCCCTCAGATGGCAAAGAATGTTCCAGCCGTGCCCGCCCCTGAAGCCATCCCTGACATGGGACATGGGACTTGGTCAAAGAATTTTCCAGGCCCAAAGGCAGCCCCGGTGCACGGAGGAGCCAGTGATGCCACTGCCTTCCACCATCTGACAGAGGCTCCCCGTCAGGCCACAATGCGCAGCCACGCCCGTGCCGCCCCAGGCGAGGAAACCAAGGAACGGAAGGATGGAGTGACTAAGGGCTCAGAGTGGCTGAGCCCTGGCTCTCCGCTGGACAGCTTCATGTGCCACTTGTGTGAACAAAGCCCTGGTGCTGGCTGGGACCCCTCACTTGCCCGTCTGGAACCTTCCATTAAGTAGCCGTCACAAGCCACCTGTAGGACACAGGGTTGAGAATCCTATGACAGGGATCCATGGGCGAAGCCAGCAGAGGCTGCAAAGGGCTGGCACTCTCTGACCCGAGCCCTTCAAATGGAGGGTACCCTGGCCGTGCTGGGGGGCTGGGGACACCAAAGTCTCCAGGCCACCTTTTGGCATATTTTCATAACAAGGCACAGGACACAACTCTATTACAACCAGCAGGGCCACACGTTGTACAGGAGAGTGCAAAGTTCATTTGAATTTTTAAGTTAGAACATGAAGCTTCAAAGGTTGGCACTTGTGGCGAGAATTCTTCCCTACATGTCCTGGGTCCCCATGTCCCCAGTCCTCTGCCTTCAGGATGTGAGTGAGAAGCCACTGTTGGAGGGAAGGCACCAGATCTACCGAGGCCCAAACAAAGGGGCCGCTCTTACCTCACCACACGCCTCTCCCCTCCCTCCCCCCAACCTCACCTTCCTTCTGTGCTGCCATGACCTCTGTGGCCACTGCACTGGGGCCACTTTCCCTGAGGGCTCGTGGTGGCTGGAAGGGGCTGGTGTCTGGACTGGCAGAGCTGGCCAGGCACTCCCTCCCAGAAACAGTGCCCACTGCGTCCACGTGCCCAGCCCGCAGGGGACACGGGATGAACCTGGAGGGATGGCCGCCGAGAAAGCCCCAACAGCCACAGGTGCATTTGCTGTCCCCTGCCACTGCCAAGTGCTGGGGAATTCAGAATCTGGGGGACACGGAATAGACTGTGTTCATTTCCAGGGGCTTTCCCAGCATCCCCGACGATGCCCACAGGGCACTTCACTCACGCCCTGGTAAGAGAGCTGCAAGTGACCCCATTCCTAGAGAGCCTTCTCTTTTACAGACTCTACCCAGACACCCCAAGCCCGTAGCCACCCCACTTCTTCAAAGGCGCTGCTTCTAGTCACCACACGAACCACCCTTAACTGGGAAAAACCAGCCCGTTCTCTTGGTGGCTTAAGAGGTGCTCTGGTGCCCACCCTCAACCTCAGGGAGCAGACCTCACACCCCCTGCCCTCCCTCCCCCTGTGCTCTGCAGGCTGTGTCCCCCACCTGCTCCCAGACCCTGCAGGGGTCTCAGTCACTGGGCCAGCTCTCCCACCACGTGCTTCTCATCTGGGACATGAAGGAGATGACATGAGATGGCCGCTTCCAAAAGGCCACCCCAGCCCCCAAGCCCCTTCCTCCCCAGCCCAGCACCCCCTCCTCTGACATCTTCAGTCTTCTCTTCTGCACGGCGCAAGCTCCCCGGACGGGCTGTCACACCCGAGAACACCCTCTCTTGAGCAGGCCTCCCTACCACCTCCTTTCCTGGCAACGCAGCACTTGCTGCCACCTTCCTGCTTTACTCCTGTGCTCCCGACACTCATCCCTGACTCAGCCCCTCTGCTCCGGCACCCACAGCTGCTCCCTCCCAAGGTGGCAGCCGCCCAAACTCTGTGCAGCTCACGTCTCAGCCCATCCCGTTCTCAGGCCCTGGCACCCTTCCTCCTATGACAGAGCACACCGCCTGGTCCTTGCCCTGCGCACACCCACCACTTCTCCTCAGGCAAAGCACCTGCTAAGGTTAAGGCGCGCCTGTCCACGCCACGAGAATTAAAGACCACGGGGCCCCTTGATGAAGTGAAATTCGGCAAACACAATTTTTTACTGGCTTGAAAAATCCAACACTAATGAACTCCGCACTCTTGTCTTTTGGTGGAAGGGGGAGAAAAGGAAAAACACACTAATGACAAGATACAGGCCACTGTCTTGCCCATCAGTGAAATGGGCTCAGGGGCTAAAAAAAAGTGCAGGCGTAGGCAGCAGTGGTCGCTACTACAGCCGGTTTGTTCAAATGGGCAGCTGCTCGCAGCTGTCCCCACAGCAGCCTGGGCACCTGCCACCGTGTCAGCAAAGCAGGAAAGTGAATCATTTACAGGGTGACAAGAAACAAACACCCACCACTCTATTTCCACACAGCCTCCCTCTAGAAACCCACTTGCATGCAGGAGCCCACAGAGTGGTCACGGGCAACTCGAGACACATCTCTTCACGCACAGGCGAGTGGCGCTGGAAGATCCCGTCTGCGTGAAACTCCAGGACTGGCAATCAGAAAGCGGCTGGGGAGGGAGGAGGGGCAGCGGCAACGTGCGCCATCGCTCACTTAACTCCTGCATCTGGCTGTGTGGTAATCAGACCTCAACTAAAACCCACAACAGGTGGTGTCCTGGTCCCAGGTCCAGATTCAGGCCTCCCTTTAGGCCGAACGTTCTATCAGCTCCTACATTCCATTCTGAGAATGATTTTAGTCATTGATTTAGCTCCTACATTCCATTCTGAGAATGATTTTAGTCATTGATTTATCAAAACTGTATTGGAAATTCAGGGCCTGCTCCAGGCACTGGGCTCACAGCAATGAGCAGAGGCAGAAATCTGCTTTGTTAGCGGAATTCCATGGCGAACAAGGCCTCTTCCAAAAAGAAATAAGTTTGTAAAAATGATCCAGTAGCACTCTCAAGAATGCCAAGGGAATGATGGAACTACTGTTGCAGTAACATTTTTCAGAAAACAATCCTTTTTGGCACCTAAGGGAAAATTGCCCATCTACTGTTTTATAAAATGAAATTGCTTTCTTCTGATAGTTTTTTCCAAGATGGGCAAATTTCAGTATTTTGCTGCCCAAATTGATCCTATCTCAGGAATACAGTAAACAAAAAAGGAGAAACACCACTTGATTTTTAATAACAATAATTATACCACAAAAAGTAGAACTTAAAGAATTTTTTTTAATGTGGTCTATTAAAGATGACAAAATACCTTTCTTTTGTCTTCCTGTGGAAGCAAAGGAACAAAGCCTTTCTCAAACATTTGTTCTGTGTCCCTCTCTACCACCACCTCCTCTTTATTGTGTGGCAACTTTAAATCTATGTTTAGAACATTTATTTCTAGCATCAGTGCATAAATTCCATGCTATTCCAAGTGTATGGGGTTTAAAATTTGGTGCTGAGAGTGTATTTTAAGGCAAAATGGATAATTCTAACTTATAATTTTAAGAGACATTTAAAAATCTCTAAGCTGTCACATTCATAGCCGGTTTTCACCACGGTGTTTCGGAGTATTTGGTCCCTCCCAGCCCCTGGGCTCTGCCTGAGCTAGAGATCGAAGTCCAAGCTGCTGACAGGATGGGACCAGGGACTGACACTCACCTGCTGCTACCTCCTCCTCTACCATCTTGGCTCGGAGTTGTGGCACCTTGGGGTGACTGTTGCATCTCTGCTGGCCTCTGCAGTGGGGCACTTGGGCTCCATTAAGCGCTGTTCGGTTGTTGACAAGGACCTCAAACCACTTCCTGCAGAAAGCCCTAGCTCCCTGTTCAGGCCTCAGTCCCATCACTGCCACAAGCACTGAGCAAATGCCTCAGTGTTCACAGCAGAATATTAACACCCTTACATCCTCTTGTGGTTTTCACAGGTGTAGGTTTCTCTTTAATCAGCAGTGAAGTTATCTGGGTTTCAGATAAACATTGAACTATCCTGCCAGCCAGCTCCTATTAGAGGTCATGCTAAAAGAATGACATGTAGGGAAGGAGGCCTGACCCTGGAGTTATCAAAGGCACTTACAATCATTTGCCGAATCAAATTCAGCATTTGAACTCAGCCAGAAAGAGACCTAGAACTTCCAGCATCATTTTACATGAGCATTTTACTGGAAAGCACTTCACATGGACATGAGCGGAACCAGCTTTGACGCAGGGGCCACCCAGGGCCACACTTCAGCCTCCCTTTCTGCAAATGAGGAACTGAGGAGGAAAAGCCACTAGGGCTTTGTGGATTCTTTCCAGAAAGAGATGATGAGGGAGATAATAGTGATAAGGTGCAGACATGCAGGAGA
Organism: Cheirogaleus major; assembly: GCA_963574435.1. Taxonomy (NCBI): domain Eukaryota; kingdom Metazoa; phylum Chordata; class Mammalia; order Primates; family Cheirogaleidae; genus Cheirogaleus; species Cheirogaleus major. The sequence continues at coordinate 21,040 of CAUYPO010089995.1, forward strand.
CACCATTTAAGAAAAGAGTGCCTGAAAAGCAGCCAGCTTTCTATTCAGGTGGGAGAGTTGTCATCAAGTAATTGGGACCTCTGGGTTATTTCAGCAAAGACATGCATTGCCCCGAACTCAGAGTTCTAAAGACTCCTTTCCACATCTGTCTGTTCCCTCCCGCTGCAATGTAACAGTTCTGTATCAACCTGGTCTAAACACTCCCTAGGCTGCCAGAAGCCAAACTGCTACTAACAGGAGGCACCGATGATTTCTGGGTCACCAGCACCCAGTCAGCAATGATACTGTGCCACCCCTTCCCGTGTGGTTTCAGGTGTAAGTATCTATTATCTCTCAAATCTTCTAACACCCAGGAATTTCCTTCCATTCCGGTCAGAAGCATGCTGTTGCTAAGCAACTCGGACAAGTCACATCTAAAGATACTCTCCACACTGTCTACAAGTGGGTGTGGTTAAAACAAACAGGGTGACAAAGTCACTTCAAGTTACAACTGGGAGAGGCTAAAGATAGGACATACACAGATAATTTAAAAAACTCTGAATGTTTTATTCCGGCATGTTGATACCAGATCATGCCTTGACTTTGTTACTCACAGGTTCAAACCATCTTCACAGAAACCTAGTTTGTGTGCAAGCTCAGTGAGATGAAACACCAAAACCACAGCCCAGTGGAGGACTTCATACATGCCCCGTTCTCCAAGGGCCAATTTGCACATTAATTCTGATGGGTATAAAATCCTATAAGAGGGCAGATGAAGACCTATGTTCACTGCTGCGATGGACCTGTCTGTCAGTTAGGAAAAAAGACTGGGACTTACACTGCAGCCACCCTTGAGTTTCCTCTGGTCTTTAACTCCATCTTCTCTAATGGGGCATACCGCAATTCTTTGATACGTGTGTGTTTATCTGTCTCTTTTTGCTCCCAATCCTTTTTAATTCAATGATGTTGAAGACTCCCCCTCTTTCTGCCTGGCCGGCCAGAACTACAACCAAAAGACTTCTAACACTGACCTCTAAATCACAGTGTTACACCGATTGCAGTACTTCTATAGATGACCTTTGGAGTCACGTGACTTTCACTGCTCAGTTAAGCATTAACTAGGGATTCAGTGCTCTGGTAAAAGGAAAATATCTGCAAATGGTAATGTTCTCCCCAGTTTTGGCACTGCAATTAAAGACCACTCCAGACACCACGGTGAACTACTCTGTTGGGCTGTTATCCTCTTCTTTCAGGACAAACAAGTGACACAAAAATGTATGGCGCAAGGACTTGGCAGAATGAAAACGGATGGAGGAGGCAGCCAAGGTCTGAGTTTATTGCAGAGTACCTCCCTACCTAATCTCTAGGTCCTGGGTTCCATCACAGACTGGGCACAGATAACTGCTGGTGGGGGTCCAAAGAAAGCCCACTGCCTCCCCCAAATTTTCCCACAGAAGCTACGGATTCCCTCTACTCCTTGGAAAGTGTCCAACTGGGAAAAGGTAGTCGGAGTTGGTAGTGTAGGGTCTGTACGGCCAGTCTGAAAATGACCAGAAACGTAAGGAACGGATTTGTCTTAATTCAAAGAGGTACAGCTGAGAAGACGCGAGGGCGACCAAGACAGACACCCCCCCCCTCCCCGCTCTCAGGAGTTCACAGAAGGGCAAACAAGTCGCAAATAAGTATAATCGGTGCAACAAGTACCATAACAGAGACGTGGGGCAGGCAAGGCTGGAGCAGGGACAAGGCGGCAAATCGCTCGGACCCTTCACCTCCAGCGAGACCCCAGCGGGTACCCACGGGCACGCTGCCCTTTAGTTTCAAATTTTCCCAACAACTTGTCTTGGGGTCTGGCACGGGAGCGTCCCCCAGGCAAAAGGGTCGACTCCCCCTCCCCCCACCAGCCCGCTGGTGCCAACTCTCGACGTCGCCGATGTGGAAAGGGCCGGACGCCCCAGGGGTGTTGGGCCACACACCGGTCCTGCCTCCCAGGCGTGCTCGTTCCCCGGTAGCCCGGCCTCCCCACTGCGACCGCCCCCCACTGCCCCCTGCCTCCGGTGACCCCCGCCCCAGCCGGCTCGGCGCGCCACCGCAGGCCCGAGCCCCGGCCGCCCGGGCAACCGTGGCGCGCCACCCTCCCCCAGTCCCTCGCCTCACCTCGAAAGGGAGCCGGCGGCAGCTGAGGGCGTCGTGGGGCTCAGCGCATCCTGGGGGCGCAGGGAACCGGGAAGTGGGGCCGCGCGGAGCTCGCAACGAGTTATGTAACCGGCAGGGGCCGCAACCGGGACGGAGGCGGCGGCCCGAGGCACTTCCGCCTCCCGGGCCCGGTGGCGGCGCAGGCCGGAAGCCCATTGGCCGCTGACCCACGTGACGCCGCCCTCTCTGATGCCGCCGCCGCCATTTCAGGACCGGGCAGGCTTCGTGCGAAGGCGGCCCGGGGAGCTCACCCCCTGCACACACTGCCTGTGGAGGCGCAGAGAGGTGGCCGGCCTGCCCCCTGAGCGCCCCTAAGCCTGACGCGCGTGCACGCTGGTGGCGCGGTTCTCGGGTCGAGGTGCCTTGGATTCTTCCGAGCGCTCCACGCTGGCTCGCACACTCGAGGCTCACTCACGGCCCTCCACTTATCGGCTGACGCTTGCTTAGCTTACATTTGGGCTTGATGTTTACATCCCAGCACCTGGCTTGGCGTCGACGCTTGGCAGACGCCTGAATAAAGCTGTACAAAGTTCGCTCCCGGCCCCACAGTCCCAGGCTGGCACCACCCTGCGACAGCGCCCGGCGTCCTCAGCTGACAGGAAAGTCCGATTTCAGCAGAAATGCAGTTTAGGGCTGCCACCGTGTAAAATAGGCAAGGGTCAGTTGTCTTCAAAGTTGCAGGGCGCTCTATAATGCAAGCTCTCACTCAAATTTTGTTAGCAGGGAACCCGTGTTGAGCAAAAACATTAAAGCAGGAATTTATTCTCTGCTTTCAAATAACCACAATAGTCCACATAAACCAAAGGATGGAATTAGAAGAACCTGTGTACAACCAAAGGCTAAAATGATTAACCCTAGAAAAGATTTAATTCATAGCCAAGAGAATAAACCTTATCACAGATTAAAATGTTTTTGTACCCTAAATAAAGTGGCACTATTTTAGAAATGTTAAAAGCATATTCCTTCTGGTTACAAAAGGGAGAAGTGTAAAAAATCCCGGCATATTCTTTCAACATTTTGACAAAGAAAAAGGACCTAACGATTTTAAAAGTTTAAAAGGTAACTGGTATAAATAAACCAAGAGTAGACAAAGTGAGATAAAACAAGGAACAGATAATCTACTATTGTAGTGATCTGTAGCGGCTGAAGGAATTTTATGTAAAGCAACCTGCATTTGTATTTCTTTTGATAACAGTTTTTGTAAGTCCCTCCTCGCCACCCCCCACCCCCACTTTTTTTTGAGACAGGGTCTCACTCTGTCACCCAGGCTGAAGTGTAGTGGTGAGATCACAGCTCACTGTAGCTTCCAATTCTTGGGTTCCAATGATACTCCTACCTCAGCCTCTCAAGTAGCTGGGAGTACAGGCATGCAAAACCATGCCTGGCTAATTTTTAAATTTTTTGTAGAGGTAGAATCTTGCTATGTTGTCCAGGCTAGTCTCAAACTCCTGCGCTCAAGAGATCCTCCTGCCTTGGCCTCCCAAGGTGCTGGGATTACAGGTGTGAGTCACAGTGCCCAGCTCTATTTTATTTTCTTTCTCTCTCTCTTTTTTTTTTTTCCAGAAGAGTCTCACTCTGTTGCCTGGGCTAGAGTGCCGTGGAGTCAGCCTAGCTCATGGCAACCTCAAACTCCTGGGCTCAAGTGATCCTCCTGCCTCAGCCTCCCGAATAGCTGGGACTACAGACATGTGCCACCATGCCCAGCTAATTTTTTCTGGTTTTAGTAGAGACAGGGGTCTCCCTCCTGCTGAGGCTGGTCTTAAACTCCTGACCTCAAGCAATCCTCCCACCTCAGCCTCCCAGAGTGCTAGGATTACAGGTGTGGGCCACCACGCCCGGCCTCTCTTTTCTCTTTTTTTAGAAAAAGGGGTCTTGCTATGTTGCCCAGGATGGACTTGAACTCCTATGCTCAAGGAATCCTCCCACCTCAGCCTCCCCAGTAGCTGGGACTATAGATATGTGCATCACCATGTGTGGCTAAATTCTTAATTTTAAAAATCATTGGAAAATCGCAGGCCCCCTGGTGGCCTCTCAACCCCTCTATCCCCAGGCCCTGTGAGTTGAGAAGAGGGTGGGGCCTAGGGCCCTAACCTGTCCCCCTTGTTTGGGTAATCCCTCAGAGCATCTCCCAGGAGACATGGAAGAGCTGCAGCTGCAGCCACTGTCAAACTAGGAGGGGCTGAGGGGTTCGTGGTCTCACCTGGAATTGGGACTGGGATTAAAATCGTCATCATGCATTCCACAAACAGCGTTTATAGATAACTGTTGGGGATAGAGAAGAGGCTGTTTTCCTTAACTAATTTAATGGAGGGGTTATGGCAGGCACCAAAATATCTACAACACAGGGATGTACACAGGAAAAGGTAGAAAAGATGTAAAATGCTTGGTGAGAGGGTTCAGACAGGGGCCCAGTAATCTAGTCGCTCGGTGTTTTAGATGTGCAACCAGAAAGCAGTCAAAATGGCACCAAAGTATATAATGGGACAGTCTTCCACCTTGCCACCTAACCTTCACACTCCTCCTCCACCAGGTCAGTGTCCAGACTTCACCTGAACCCCTAGTGCAGGAACAGACACCCTGAGGAAGAACGAAAAGGTGCAGCAGCCTTTTATTTTAAAATTTTACTCTCATTGGCAATATGATGATCCTTCCAACATTTGGTTACAAAGTAGTTCATTGAATAAATACCAGGCAAGCACCGCAGTAGGAGCCAGGCTCTGCGCTAGGCCGATGGGTCAGAGGTAAACCAGAAAGCCCATCCCTGACCTGGAGAGGCTCTGAGTCCAGTGATGCTTTTTCTTGTTCAGGAAGTTTGCTAACAAAGGCCTCATATTTGTATTTTTTCCCTTAAAGATGCTGTAATTGAGAAATACTGCTTAAAACTTTTAGAGGTTAAATTACATTTAGGTGTATATTCTAGCACTTAAAAAATCACTGGAAAATCACTCGAACAAAATGAGATCAATATAATACTATTCACAACTCTGTAGAGTTACGGGTTTAAGTGCTGCAAATATCCAACTGTAAGTAATGCAGCCATGGTAAAATGTTTGGACCCGTTCAGAACATTTTGAGCACTCCACACAATCATATTTAATGTGTTGTTATTAAAATTCATAGTAATGAAACCTGTTGCAATAAAAGACTGAAGACTGATTAGAAAGATAGACACATTATGGCAAGAATGAATGAGGCAAAGAGAAAACGAGGGTGGAAAACTAAAGAGTGTTGTGGGTGTGTAAAATGCATTCTGTGAAGTCCTACATACTTTCTAGAGATGGGCTGTAAATTTAGCTCCAAGTTGTCCAGAATCCAGTTTGAAGAGAACATCTGGCTATTACGTTCCTATTAGAGCTAAGAAAAAGACAAAAAAGAAAACAAGATGCAATGAGTCAGTGTCAAAAGCGTTAGAGTATTGTCCTCTAGTGGCCATGCATCCACTGTCCCAATCCTTCCCCGCTCCCTTTTAAAAATAATGGTGTTATATGTTCTTATTATTATTTTAAGATTTTTATTTAAAACATTTTCTCTGGAGATGGGGTCTTGCTATGTTGCCCAGGCTGGTCTCAAACTTCTGGCCTCAAGTGATCCTCCCACCTTGGCCTCCCAAAGTGCTGGGATTACAGGTGTGAGCCACTGAGCCCGACCTTCTCATATATTCTTGTAGTGATAGAATGCTACCCCATATAGCAGGGCCAATCACTGCCAAGCGAGGCTTTTATTTCTGAGCCTCTCTTACAGCAGGATCAGGCTATGTGCCAAAGTTTTTACAGTGGACAAGAATGAGAGTGACATAGGCAACATCTGTGTCATGTCCTTAAAACTGCTTAAGGAAGGCCAAGGCAGGAGGATCGCTTAAGGTCAGGACTTTGAGACCAGCCTGAGTAAGAGCAAGACCCCATCTCTAGCTGGGCACAGTGGCATATGTGTGTAGTCTCAGCTACTAGGGAGGCTGAGGCAGAAGGATTGCTTGAGCCCAGGAGTTGGAGGTTGGAGGATGCAGCGAGCTATATAATGATGCCACTGCACTCTAGCTTGGGCAACAGAGTGGGACTCTGCCTCAAAAACAAAAACAAGGCAAAAGAGAAAAATTCCAGAAAACTGCTAAAATGTTAACAATTGTTGAAGCTAGGTGAAGGGTTCATAGGTGTTCACTGCATTATTCTTTCAAATATTCAGGAGGCTTGAAATTTTCAAAATAAAAAGATGGGGGTAAAAAGGATCTTGCTTGTTCTCCTGTCTCGCCCCTTTCCACTGGCTGGGACATACAGAGGTGAGCCCCCTCAGTCGTACACACACCACCTAAGCCCTTGTGACTCAAAGTGTGGTCTGTGGTCCAGAAGCATCAGCACCACCTGGGAGCTTGCTGAAAATGCAAAACCCCAGGCCCCACCCAGACTGCATCAGACCTGCATTTAACTCAGAATCCGTATTCAACAGCGTCCTCACTGAATCGGAGGCACATCGGAGCTGAGAAGTGCTCCCCAGGGGACGGCAGACTCACAACACTGTTGTTTCCAGGTTCTATGTACAGCACTATAAGATGAACTGGCAAAAACAAGGGCATATATTATATATCCACTCAAACTTTAACAACACTCTTTTAAAACACAAATGAGAAAAGAATAACGATGGCCGGACGTGGGGGCTCAAACCTGTAATCCTAGTACTCTGGGAGGCCGAGGCAGGAGGATCGTTCAAGGTCAGGAGTTCGAAACCAGCCTGGCAAGAGCGAGACCCCATATCTACTAAAAATAGAAATAAATTAGCTGGACAACTAAAACTATATAGAAAAAATTAGCTGGGCATGGTGGCGCATGCCTGTAGTCCCAGCTACTTGGGAGGCTGAGGCAGGAGGATCGCTTGAGCCCAGGAGTTTGAGGTTGCTGTGAGTTAGGCTGACGCCATGGCACTCTAGCTGAGGCAACAGAGTGAGACTCTGTTTCAAAAAAAGAAAAGAAAGAAAGAAAAAAATAACTATTTCCCCAGGGCTATGTGCCAGGCACTCTGTTAAGCATTTCACACAAGATCTCTTTTTTCCTCAGGATGATTCTTTCAGTCAGGTACCAGGTGCTACTACAAGGAATATTCGAGGTATAAAACTCATTCCACCCTCTCCTATTATATAGGTGGCATCAATTCCACCCCTTGCTCCAGTGTTCCCTAATTAGTCTAACCAGTTAAGGTCACCCTGTCCTCCCTTGGCTCAGGTGACCCTGGTCTAAGCAAGTCCAGGGGGAGGGCATCTGCTGGTCACAGGGACTGGTTCAGGAACTGGCTAATCCCTGTTGGGTCATTACTGACCCCCCCCATCTTTGCCTTCCTGGTTTCTCTTTGCTGTGTTTTGAGATATTTCTTCCACTTGATCTAACAGGCTACTTGCTTTGTAATGACCATCCTTTCCTTCGATTTATCTACTGGACTTCTATAATAAATTTAAAGGGAAAAAAAGCTTTTCAGTTCCAGGAAGTTTTGCTATAATTGAATCTCCTCTGGTTGTAGAATTAGGGCAAGGCTGTCATCTCCTCTAGTTGTTTCACCCAGAATTGAGAGTTTCTGTCTGTCCTCCCTGTGGCTCCAAGGTCTCTTCAGGCACATTACTAGTTTTCTCTTGCTTACTCATCACTCCTTTCGCCCTCTGGACATGGGCCAAGCAGGGAAATGCCTAAAGGCCACCCTTGGTGGACGGTCAGTAGTCCCTGGAGTCTTGCCATATACCAAGTTGCCAGGAACTTGGGGACACCTGAAGGGAAGTCCTCAATTCCTGTCTGCTCAGCTGCACAGCCCTCTGCCAGCCTTGAAGACAGAGCAGTGATCAGGCTCCTCCAGCACAGGGAGAGCAGCAAGCGACCATCTGTTTGGGCAGGCTCTGCCCTTCTCTAAGGCCCATGAATCTCCAAGGCCAAAAGTGCTCGAGAAATGAAGGAATTTTAATTTTCACCCCAGGCTGCTCCCACGTGGTCCCCAGGCTCTGATCTAGCCCACAGAGGAACCAAGCCCAGTACTGCTCTCTTATTCCAACCCTGGATGATACCGAACCTCTCTCACACACCCCAGCTGCCTATGGCTCTATTAGGGAAAGGCAATCAGCAGGTGGACTGGGATGGGGAATGGAGGAGAGCAGGGCCTGGGGATCAGGTTCAGGTCAGAAACAAGGTTGCAACTCACAACCCTGTACACAAAAACTGCAAAATGCTGTATTTCCTTAGGGAAATGTTGGTTAAAATTATTTTAAATTAATCACATTTTAACTTTGGAAACAAACCCCAGATTGCATTCCAGAAAGGTTTTACCAATTTATTCTCATACTGTGAGTGCTAAGACTCAACATCTCCTACGGCAAGGCACATGGCCCACACCCTCACCAACGTGGGCTATTATTATTCACCTTTCTGTAATTAATCTAAGTGAAAAAGATCTCATTGTTTTAATGGGCATTTCTTACTGAATTTCACTTAAAAACTTGTATGATCCATTTATATTTCATCTTTATATAATGATTTTTACAGTTGTGTCCAACATGTTTTAGTTTAACTTAGGGGGGATTTTCTGACACTAAACATTTTTTTTTTAAGAAGTAATGCATGCCTATGGTAAATATTTTTTAAAAAACCGAACGAAAGGATATACAGTGAAAAGTCAGTCCTCCCTCCCCGACTCTGAGTGCCAGAGTTCTCCACGTACCATTCTTACTTGTGTCCTGGTATCCTTTCAGAGATACTATTTACATGGACAAGCATCATGGTATTTTCATAAATAAAAAGCACGTGTGAGTGAGATTAGGGCCAAGCTTGGATACTGGATTCTTTTCTTCCTTCTTTCCTCACTCTGGGTACAAATGATGACTGAGACACACTCTCTGCCATTGAGATGTGACATCAAAAGGCAGTTTGATAAGTATTTCAAAAGAGGTGCTTGTTGTACAATGGAACTTCTAGAATGGAATATGAGTGAATGCATATTTGATAAGTGTCTGTCATGTGCTAAACATTTCGCTATAATCTTTCCTGTATGTTCTCACTTACTTTCCCCAATGATCCTGAAAGACAGTTCTGCTGTCCTTATTTTACAGATGATGAAGCACCCACCCAAGGCCATCGCAACATTCAGAATGAAGCTCCTCTCTCCACTGGCATTCCTGAGTGCCCACCATGAAGGAGAAAAGCCAAGAAACAATGGTTATGTTAACCATTTTTTTTTTTTTTTGAGACAGGGTCTTGCTTTGTCTCCTGGGCAATGGTACCATTATAGCTCACTGCAACCTCAAACTCCTGGGCTTGAGCAATCCTCCTGCCTCAGCCTCCCAAGTAGCTGGGAATACAGGTGCACCCCACCACACTCAGCTAATTTTTCTATTTTTTGTAGAGACAGGGTCTTGCTCCTGGTCAGCCTGGTCTTGAACTCCTGGCCTCATGCGATCCTGCTGCCTTGGCCTCCCAATGTGCTAGGATTACAGGTGTGAGCCACCATGCCTGGCCAAGTTATGATAATCTTTTATTTTTGCTAATGACTGGTTTAGGATAGCTATATGACACAATACATGTCTGGATGTATTACGTGGAGTCTATTGTCACCTTCACCAACATGCTAAAGATGGCAGAGGAGAAATATAGAAGTGTTGGGACGTTGATATTGTCGATGAGCCACTGAATTAACCAGGCTGTAAATGCTCTATCTTTGAACATCGTTTTGGTGGGTTTTCTGTTACTAGCAGCTGAAACTCTCCTATCTGATGATCCACTAAACCCCACTATCTAAGTTGTCAACTCTCAAATTGTTTTAATAACCATGGAATCACTCACTGAGTAATCTTTTGGGTACAGGCACGTCCTGGCACTAGAATAAGAAAATATGTTCAGACTTACTGAGGCTTTTCTGTCAAGGGACCTATCATCCTCATCTTTTCCTTTCCCCAAACATCTTTGTAAATTGACAATTTCTTTCACCTATATTATCTTATGATCTTTGCAATTACTCTCTGAGTTAGGCAGGAGAGGCATCCTGAACTCTACGCAGCTGAGGAAAGCAAAGTTGTAAATCGGTCAAGATTACCAACCAATCAGTGCCAGAGCTGGGGAAGGAACTCAATTTTCTAATTCCAAACCTCTATACCCCAGCACCCAGTATCAGTAACATGGGGAACGTCTGGGACTAGGGCAGGTTGAATGTGAGGTATTAGGGGGTGAACAACGTCCGTGAGGCAAACCAGTGTCTCTACTCCCGCCTGAGGTCCGCCGTGGGTCCGAGCCTGATGACTCGGCTGGTCTGCAGCGGCGGCGTACAACGCACAATGCCTCCAGAATCCTTCGGGTCGGAGACTAGCAACCCGGCCTATACCGATCTTAACTTTATGAACTCATAAAAAGACATCCCTTTGCATTCCGCTGCCCCATAATCTGCCCGAGACACAGCGGCCTGCTCTGGCCAAGGGCTGGGCCCGGGACCCTGGGCTCTCATTTACCTCACCCGGCCAGGCCCAAATCCTAGGCCTCCAGGGCACTGCCGGCCGAGCCCACATTGCGTTACCGACTCGAGTACTGGAGTCTCCCTGTCTTCTTGCTTTCCTTCTTCTCGGACACATTACCTTCCTCAGGGGTCACCCTAAGGATCCACTTCAGTGAGTCAACAGGCCCGGAGCTCACCGAGGAGACCCCGTCAGCGGAAGCGGAAATGCTTGGAGAAAAGAAGGAAAACTACATCTCGCCCCTGCCCAGTGCGCGATGGGTCCTCGGTTGAGGCGTCCGATTGGCCAACACAGAAGAAGGGCTGCCCCCTCGGGAGCACGCTGACCAATCAAAGGGCAGATGGCCAATGCGGCAAGGGGCGGGTCCCTTCCTGCGACTTTCCCCGCAGCTCTGCGTGGGGGAGCATGGGAGCGTGGGAGTTTTGCGGTGGCCGCGGCCTTCGTTGTTGCGTTACCGTCGGGCGTCGCTTTTTGCTGCGTCTGCCCGGGCAACACGAGGCTGTCATTAGTCCCGGACTGGTAAGTGGGCCCCCTTCGAGGCTGGGCTGGGGAGAGGAGCAGTCTGCTCAGGTTCTTAAAGGATTTGGGCAGAAAAGAGGGAGGCTGGGGGTGCGTGGAGGAGCTTTGCAGAAGAACTGGCCCCATTAGGGACTGTTCTCTCCTCTCGCAGCTTTGTCCCGAAGTCCCTGTGGCGACTTGAAGAAGGCACCCCCACCCCCACTTCCTCAGATGGCGTCCGCGCTCCCGACAACCGAGGCCCAGGTGAGATGCGGTACCTTTTTTTCCGCCCCAGTTCGTTGCTGCTTTCCGGCCTCTGCCTGACCACCTCCTTTGGAGGAGGCTTAGGCATGCCGATCGTGATGGGAGTGTGTTTGATACGCTACCAGCCCTTTCACCAAGCTGTTTTCGTTCCTTGACCTGGGACATAGAAGGGGTTTACCAGCTTCTTTCTTTCAGAACCACCAACAGGGAGCAGAGCCCTTTGGAGGAGTCTACAGGAGAGTTTTCTCAAAGTGTCTTTCTGGAACGCTTCTCAAAATTGTAGTTTTCTAGGCTTCACTCCACACCTGTTGAATAATAATAAAGCCCTGGTGATTTTTCATTATACCATTAGGGAAGGAAGAGTAGGCCTCACAGTGTAGCAGTGAGTGTCATGGGGAAGAAAAAGAGGGAATAGCAAAGGGAAGGATGTTGGGAGAACCCTGGAACCTTTATCTCTTTTATGATTCTTCCTGGGCTGCCCAGTCTTCTTTTTCTTAGAGCATCCTTACTTAATGGTTTCCATCCCCAAGAGTTGTTGTTCCCTCATCTTTTCTCTTCTAGGAGATATTACATCATTCTCACAATGTACTGTTTTGATCTTTACTCCACTGCCTCAAAATTTATGTGTATGTTTACTCTTTCCTTCCCAACCCCACCTTACCCCTTAGAAGCCATTAATACCCCATCCCAGTACTCAGGAACCTTTTACACCAAGCCCTTTTCTCTCTTGCATCTGATGTTTCTGGCTCTGCTCAGTCTTCCTAGACTAAGAAAGGGGCTGACCCTCCAGTCTTTTTTTTTTTTTTTTTTGGAGACAGAGTCTTGCTCTGTCGTCCAGGCTAGAGTCCCATGGCGTCAGCCTAACTCATAGCAACCTCAAACTCCTAGGCTCAAACGATCCTCCTGCCTCAGCCTCCTGAATAGCTGGGACTACAGGCATGCACCACCATGCCCAGCTAATATTTTTCATATATATATATTTAGTTGTCCAGCTAATTTCTTTCTATTTTTAGTAGAGACGGGTCTCACTCTTGCTCAGGCTGCTCTCAAACTCCTGACCTCCAGCGATCTTCCCGCTTAGGCCTCCCAGAGTGCTGGGATTACAGGCATGAGCCACCATGCCTGGCCTGCTCCAGTCTCTTGTACTGAGTTGGGCTCTCAATTGTTGTTTCAGGGACCAATGCTGTTTGAGGATCTGGCTGTGTATTTTTCTCAAGAGGAGTGTGTGAGTCTGCACCCTGCCCAGAGGTCCCTCAGCAGAGATGCCACACAGGAGTGTTTTGAGGAAGTGGCCTTGATGGGTAAGGCAATTGTTTTTCCTGCATTTCGGAACTTTCATCAGTTCTAGGATGAGGATTTCATGCCTTGTACACATGTTGATATGGTGGAGTGGGACCTGTCCTTGGGTGGTTTATGTGTATATGATAATTGAATGAAAGAGCAAGTTTTAAAGTATGACATGATTTCTTAAAAATCTAGTCTAGTACAGGGACTGTGGTTTTGCATGAGCAGTGGCAATATCTGGTAGTCTTGCCAAACATTTGATGAAGTCAATTTACAGTTTTACATGGGAAATCCCATCAGTATAGGTTACTGTCGTTTGCTAAAGATTGGAATTGATTTACTCAAAGAGGTGCTTAGAGGAACTATATGCAGATGGATTCCTATGCCTGAATAGGTTTTATCTCTGACATAGGAATATAGGTTGAGTATGTAAGCTATCCCATAACTCATATTTTATATCTTCCACTATTCTCTTTGTCATATTCATGTTTTCTTCTACCTCGCTGAACATATGGAATATATTTATAATGGCTATTTAAACATTTTTTTTTGTACTGGTTTTATCATCTGTGTCACTTGTGGATATGTTTCTGTTGATTGATTTTTCTCCTAGTGATGCGTCATATTTTCCTTCTTTACTTGCCTGGTAATTTTCTATTGAATGTTGGACATTGCTAATTTTATGTTGTTTGGTAATATATTTTGTTGTATTTCAAAAACTACTTTTGGATTTTGTTGTGGGATGTAGTTAAGTTACTTGGGGTCAGTTTGATCCTTTCAGGGTGTGTTGTTTTGCTTTGTAAGGTTGGGTTCAGATCAGCCTTTATTGTGGGGCTGATCTGGCCTACAACAAAGGCAGTATTTTTCTGAGGACACTGCTTGATGTCTTATGTGTTAGAGTGTCTTCCCACTTTGGATGGTGGGAACATGAACTATTGTGTGAACTCTGATTATTGCTCTGTATATTCCTTTTTGGTGGTTCCTTATGTGGCTGGGTAGTTTCCTCATGCACTTGCAGATTAGTACTGAGCCAGAGTCTTAATGGGACCCCATGGAGATGCTCTGAGCTTGCTTTCTGGAAGAATATTTGGAAAAATATTAAAAGGAATGCTTTTTGGTAGGCCCAAGTTTTGTCGGCTGTCCTTGTAGTAAGACTGGCTATTATTTGCCTGCAGTACACACAGCAGCTCTACCTTGATCTTTCCTCAGTCAAGGGTAGAGAAATTTTGGAGACCTCTCCTGGTGGTAATAAAACTATTTCTGGTGGGGGGAAGGCAACACACGTAACCTAAACATTTGTACCCCCATAATATGCTGAAATTAAAAAAAAGTTTAAAAAACCAGATCATAGCGAAACAATAAAAAAAAAAGCTATTTCTGGTAACCTGTGTGTTTCTCTGTTAAGTTAGAAAAATACTCACTTGCCCTTTCTTTCTAAATAAATACGAATCCAATCTCTTTTCCAATTGTAATTGCTCAGCTGTCACTTGAGATAGCTTAAATGGTGAAAAATTCTTGAGATCTAAATAGACTAACTAGAAAACTTCACCTCTAGACAGTGTCTACCAAGATTGTCCTTAGTACCTATCCCAATGGACTCTGACTTAGTTATAGCTATTCTCTGCTCCTTCCCTTTGCAGGTTCACCTAGAACCGGATCATTAGGGAGGCCGGGAGAGTCTGCTGTCTCCTGATTTTGCATATTTATCAGTGTCTGGATTGCAAGATAACCCACCTATAGTTTTCCTGTGTACTTTAACTACCTGAGCTTGTTTTTTTCCCCAGTACTACTTCAAGGTGTTGTCTATGTTTTGCTTTGTTTTGTTTTTATCAACAGGAGTGGAAGGTGAGACTGAGATGAATCAGCAGTTAAGCCTAGAGTCTATGGAACTTGAAGAGCTTTCCCTAGAAGAGTACCCCATTCCTGCATCCCCTGTCCAGTACCCAGAAAGCTCCTCTGAGGATGGAGTTGAAAACCCTGAAGAGAAAATATCAGGTGGAACTCCCCCTTGCAAGAAAAAGTTCATAAGCCTTTTAGTTACCATTGACAACCACACCCCATTAGTAGAACTATCTGAATGTTTAGGAGCCAGAGCACTTTCTGAAATTCTTGAATTTCCCTGGGAAGAAGCCGAAAATGTCTACAAGTGTCCTGACTGTGACCAAAACTTCAACGATAAGGCATACTTTGCTTTGCATCGGAAAATGCATTTACGAGAGAAAATAAATAAAGCAAATAAATGTGATGACTGTGGGAAGGTCTTCAATCATAGAGCCTACCTGAGGGCACACATCAGAATCCATACTGGTGAGAGGCCTTACAAGTGTCTCAGGTGCTGTGCCAAGTTTCGCCGGAGCTCATGTCTGTCCCGGCACATGAAAAGCCACAGGAGGGAGAAACCCTATGTGTGTAACGAATGTGCAGCACGGCATAGGAAAAGCCACACTGCCGAAAAAGCCAAGGAATATGCTAACAGTGATAAATGTGTGGATCAGGAAACAGATCTTGCTTTGGATGAGGAAACACAGATAGTGACCCCTGAGTACTCACACACTCACTGCATGAAGACCTTTGAGCAGTCCTCATGTCTTGCTGTCCCCGAGAAGGCCCACAAGGAGGATTCTGAACGCTGCAATGATGATGACAAAAATTTTTTTTCATTTGCAAAATTCAAACCCTTACAATGTCCTGACTGTGACATGACCTTTCCTTGTTTCTCTGAGCTTGTTTCTCATCAGGACACTCATGCGGAGGAAAAGCCCCATAAATGCAAAACATGTGAAAAAAGTTTCACTTCAGAGTCAGAACTTGCATGCCACCAGAAGAGCCACAGGGCAGAGGAACCTTTTAAATGTACCGTGTGTGGGAAAGGTTTCAGGGTGAAGACGGATCTCATTGCTCATAAGCGAACGCATATGAAACACACAAAGTAAATACAAGTGTGAATGATTGGGCTTTTCAGTATCTATACAGTGGGAAATCGTCACTGTTTATGTGCCAGACACTGTGCTAAGCACTTTATACACATTCCTTGTATACAAGGGCTGTCCGGAAAGTATCCAGCCATATAATATGAAAAATTATGAAAATTATGGTTGGATACTTTCCAAACAGCCCTTGTATTTAATTTTCACCACAACCTTGATTTAGGCAGTATTATTTCTATTTTATAACTGAGGAAGCATAATCAATGTGACATTGATTATGTGAATGAAGTTAGTGAATGAAGTCGGCATTCAAACTCAGTTATTGTTCAAATTTCATTTTTATGAGCCAGAAAAAGATACAGAACTTTTGTTTAAATTCAATTTTCATTAAAATGAAGGCTATTGCTAGAGTTCTTTTAATTTTATGTTGTTTCTAAGTTTTAGAGGGAGGAGAATTTATTTATTTTTTTGTCAGTTCTGCAGAAATATCTTGGAAAGTAAATGCTTTTATATCCGTTTTATACTTTTTTGGCTATAACTATTTGAATGTAATATTTGTATGAGATTATTTTATGTGTGAATTTTTAGAGGAGTTTAGAAGCTTTTTCTACCCCTGTAAAAAGTTCCCAAAACTAGTTGGTATCTTGATGGCTGTTAGTATTCATGGAGTTGCCATTCTCAGATCTGATGTCAGGGGCAGTACTGGCATTTCTGACCCAGTTGTTTGCAAGGAGTTTTGGCAACCTGATTACAGCCGTTTTCTGGAGGCTGCACTTGACTTGGGGAGGAGAAGTACTTGCTCCTCTCTAAGATAATTCGCCTCCATACCTCTACTGAAGCACATTACCTGTCTTGTTATGAGTAATTGTTTCTTATAACTATTTCTTAGTGAGCATGCTAGATATTTTAGGTATATAATCTAAGTTAATATTCAGGTTAAATTTGTGACAGAGAAAAGACTGTCCTTGTTTTATAAATAAACTGAAACCCTTACAGGGTAATCAGTACTGGGCCCAGCATACAAAAAATACCACATTATCGTGAAGCTGGCATTTAAACTTGGGTCTCTCTAACTCCCAAGGCCATGCATCCAGCAACACTGCATCATTTGTTGGCATTCACATCATGTATCAGCACCACAGGCAGCCTGGGAGGCTGAGATCGGTAGGTGAGGATGGTCATCATCACGGAGGCTGCCCTGTGTACTTGCATCCTGGAACCGCTTCACTCTCCTTGAACTTCACCCAAAGCCTGCCTTACATGTACAGTTATAAAGCAACAAAAAACTACTCAGGACTTCGAGTTTGAACTCCCATCCCTGTCATCACATAAGAGATTTCAAACTTTGCAGAGTATAGTCCTGAAGGTTTTAGTTGGGTTTTGGTTTTTAAAAAACACCCATAACATTTCCTCTCCATCTCCAAAGAAAAATACATGTAGAAAATTGTTAGATTTCATCAACATACTTGGTAATATGTATGTCTTTAGATATTGCTATTATACTTAAATATTGGAGCAAAATATTGTTAAATAGTATGGTTATTAATGTTAAAGAACCAGATAATGTTGTAAATATACATTCATATAGAATTTCTCTTTAAAGTGAAATTGATTGCATACCTATCAACAAAACAATATTTATACGTGCTTTTGAGTGGGATGTAAAAATGGTCTTATTCTATTTAAATAGATAGTATGAAAGTACAGTATTTGCTAAAATGGAATTATTGCCGGAAAATCTCATGAGCAAAAATAAAGGCTTGTTAAGGACTAATTGGATGGAAGGTAGTACCTGGGAGGTGTTCTTTCTACAGAACAGCAGATTGAGAACTTAACTATACAAAAACATGCTGGCTACTGCAGCTAAGCTCTTAACAGCGATCAGGGTAGAAAGACACTGTTGGGTGAGAGGAAAGCTGAAACCAACAGCCCTAACCCAACTCACTTACTCCCCCACTTTTGTCATTCTTGCTTGCACACACAGTTGAGACCACGTGTATGTAAAGGTCAGACTTGGCTCTTTGTTTCTGATGTCTCCACTCTTAGGATACAGGACACCAGTCTGCTAGGGCACTAGGGTCTTAAATTTAAAAATGAGGCCTTATGATCTTCAGGTCTGTGTGTATGAGGTACTTTGAATTGTGAAGAAAGATTGTCTCCGGTTAGATTTCTTATTAGCCACCTCTGGAGTATAATATCTTTAAAATATCAACAAGAACACTACCTCCCTGCTTTCTTGCTTCTGCCCTCAGTGGGAGAAACTGGCATGATGCCTCACCAGCACTTATAAGGGGCCCTTATATTTCAGTCAAAGACTGAAGAGTTGTAGGGTGGGGCATATAATTGGGAAAGAAGCCCCTACTAGCAGAGTTGCTGCAGAAGTGGAGAGGAATATCTTAGGCACTTGGACAGAATGGGGCTGATAGAAAAGATGGACACTCTCATCCTTTTTTTTCTTCTCCTAAGAAAGTGTAGGGGAAGGTAAGAATTTGTGTCATACATCCTGTTCTGCACCTCAGTATGGAAATTTGCCTTTCCAGCTGAGGCTTCATTCACAACCCCTCATTTTTTGTAATTTTATTTATCTTCCAGATTATAGAAGATTATGATAAACTTCCATAGAAGATTAGAAAAATAATATTCTTCTACAGAAATACTAAAATACATATGGGTGTTGTTAAAGTGACTTTTTGGTATAATATTGTTAATGACTGGTTTGCAAAAAAAAAAAAAAAAAAAAGACAACCTTACCTGAGTGTCAGTTACTGTGAAATAGGTATATTTTCAGTTGTTGCTTTATTGTGCACTTGTACCTAAAAACACTTGCTGGATGTAATTCAAGCTGCTCTGCCCCCAGGGAATTGAGGGAAAAGGTGTGTCTGCTGGTGAGATTTAGGCCGTTTTTATGAAGACGGCTTTTTTGTCCTATTTAGTGTCAAGTGATGGAGATTCCATAAAATTGTCATTGACTCAGAGATGTTATTAGCCTACCATTTTAGGTGCTATTAACAAATACTGGATAAAAATTAATACAGGAATGAAAAACGAAATGCAAGAATTTGTTGCTATGTATGGTTAGTTAACTACATTTTGCAGCATAGGTGTTGATACACTATGCAGAGTGAAAACTGTGCTGAAGAAACTGACTCAAACAAATTTCTTTTTTGTTGTTAATGCAATGATGAAAATGTGTGTCTCACAGTTCATTAATATGATTGCTGGAATATCAGGTTCTGCTAAATAGTCATCATTGATGAAAATGGCATTTTCTCAATGGAATTCAGATGTTAGCAGCTTACATTTTGTAATTTAAGAAATTGTGGAATTTATTTCTTGAATGAGTTGGACTCAAAATAGTTTTGCTTAGAGCTTTGATACTACAGGTAATAGTCTGTTCACATCTCCTCATTTAACATAGAAAATGACTAACCCAGTAATTCAAGGAGTTAAAACTCAAAACAAATGACATTTCACAGAAGATGCCATTTTGAGTCTTTGCCTCCTGAGATTCCATATATAATTAAGTGGCAATGTTCTGGTGACTGCACCATAAGATGCCATACAATCTGAAACTGCAGATTTTGCTCAAAGTAATCTGCAAAGTAATACTGCATATGTGTACAAGAAGAGACATAGGTTATAATTCATATGAATAAAGAGTCTATTTTGAATGTTCATTAAACTTGTTATCCCTGTGGGATTTTAGCAGCAAAGTGTTTTTGCTTTGACTGTGTTTAAAAAGTAGCAAAATGATCTTCATTAGAAATGTATATATGTTCATCTGTTTTCGTTCTGTAGATTAGGAGAGCTATTGATCTAATATAAAAATAACTATTACTCATTTTTCTAAGGCCCATCTGACTACAGGTGTTTTGTCTTGTTTTTAAATTTGACATTCCTTCTTGCATTAACAGTCTGTGGAGGGGGGGGGATACAATATAAATATTCATCTATATAAACCTAAGAATGTGCTGTAATCTCTAGTTCCTTTGGATACCTCAGAAGTATATTTGTTGTATGCACTTCTATTTGTGTAATGTTTTAAAGTTACTGTTTTTGGTGCATTTTCATCAGTCTTATCTCTAGATTGCAAGCTCTCAACAGGCAGTGATTATGTTTATCTGATGTGCAATTTGTCGCCTAATAAATGCTATTTTATGCTGATAGCAAGGAGGTGAACTTTTTTTCTTTTTTACACTTCAGTGGTTTTAGATGGCAATGAAGTGAATTTTGAAGACTGGCGGGATTGTGGTTTGGAGAGGGTGAATGAATGACTTCTTGCCATTAATTAAGGAAGTTAAAATCACTTACTCTCCGGAACTCAGCGGAAAAATCTGGCGTATTCCGGGAAGACAGCACCAGGCGTCGATCGCCTTTCGAGGCTCCGTTGCGCAGCAGGAGCACAGGGCCAGGTACCTCTGGTCTCCGCAGGGCAGCGACTGCCCGGCGCGGGTTGCCACTTAAAGCTGGGCGTCAGGGGTGGGGGGCGAGTAGGACTCCCAGAAGGCTTCGCGTGGCCTCGAGGAGATCCCAGGTCTCCAGCTTGGCAGCCAACTGCGCAGGCCAGCGGAAGTGGCTGTGAGGAGACTGACGGCAGCGGGCGGCTGTCCAGGAACCGGAAGCCGCGAGGCCACTTCCGTCAGCGCCTGCGCACTGCTGGGGAAGTCGAGGTGTTGCGAGCGGTGGGGATCAGGACACTGGGTTTGGCCAGGCTTCCGTCCTACGTCCTGTGCACGCTGCTAGGCGGTCTCCGTGTAAGCCGGGCAGTAGGGGCGAGAACATTTGCCGAGGGACTCCTCAGGTCTTTCCCTCCGTATCAGCAAGAATGTAACACGGGTGGGACTGTCGAGGACCAGCCTGAATCTCCATCCCGTGATTCTAGGCAGTGACCGCGCCGGGACCGTAGGCATCTTACGTCACCTTCTCGTCTCTGACCCCACTTCATCATTGTGAAGCTACAGGCCCATCGTGAGAGTGTGTCTCTGGCTTGTTGAAATGGATACTTTGTACTTCTCACTTGTGCTGCGTAGGGTATTATCTTCTCTCTACAACAAGCACCAGTCTCCTCTTAGGCTTTTGGAGTGTTCCATAGCCGAATTCTAACGTGCTTCCGGTTAGTTGGAATGTACTCTCCGACCACCTTGGGTAGATGGTTTCCCCCAGTGAGCTTGGACATTTCCATGGCTATAAAAGACCTCGCTTTAGGTCTAGCTCAGATTTCTATTCTCCCTGCACTCCAGAGTTCTAGTTTCAAGTGTCTCCAAGAGATCATCTTTTGGATGTCTCTGAAACATCAAAACACATGTCCTGGCCAGGGATAGTTGCTGACGCCTGTAATCCCAGCCCATTGGGAGGCTGAGGCGGGAGGATCGCTTGAGCCCTGGCATTGAGGTTATAGTGAGCACAATCATATTGTGCCACTGCACTCCAATCTGGGCAACAGAGCGAGACCCTTTCTCAAAAATAAAACAAAACCAAACCCCAAAAACAAAAACCACACATGTCCTTAACTAAACTCATGCTTTTAGCCCTAATCTGTTTGCCTCCAGTATGTGGTACCACATCTACACAATTCACAAATCAACAGACACTCTTTCTCCCATGTTGCTATGGTTTGAATGTTTGTGTTCCCCTTTCTATGTTGACATTCTGATCCCTAAGGTGGTGGTATTAGGACGTGGGGCCTTTGGGAGGTGATTATATCATGAAGGCAGAGCCTTTGTGATTGGGATTAGTGCCCTTATGAAAGAGACTGCAGAGAGCTAGCTAGCACCTTGTGCCATGTGAGGACTTAGCAAGAAAGCACCATCTATGAAATGACCCTCAGCACACACTGAATCTGCCAGTGCTTTGATCTTGGACTTCCTAGCCTCCAGAACTGTGAGAAATAAACTTCTGTTGTTCACAAGCTACCCAGTTTGTGGCAATTTGTTATAACAGCCAGAATGGACTAAGACATCTCATCTATTCAATCAAGTCCTGTGGATTATACCTCAAAAGTATCAAAAACACGACTGCTTCTATCTCCACTGTCCCCACCCTTATCCAACAGTACTCACCTAGGTTAACTTAAATAGCCTGCTAACCTCACTCACATCACTCTTGTTCTCTGCTGCTAGCACAGCTGGCACATCTGATTATGTCACCGTCCAACTTGGCATCTTCCACTGGCTTCCCGTTGTCCTTAGGAACATCTAAAATTTTCAACATGACCTTCCTGTTACTTCCCTGCCAGCATCAATTCCAGCCGCTCTCTTTTCTCTCTCTCCCTCTCTCCAGCCGCACTAACTTTCAGTTCATTGAATATACCAAACTCTTTACTTTCAGAATTATGCACATTTATTTTTATTTTATCTAGAAGATTCCCCTCAATCCCTACCTCCTTTGTTTTACCCTCCTTATGGCAACTACCATGCTTGCAATTGAATAGTATTATGTAACTAATAATTTATTAGTAATTGTCTCTGTATGGTCAGAGACAAGGCACATGGTAGATGCTTGGAATAATGCTTTTTTTTTTTTAGAGACAGAGTCTTGCTCTGTTGCCCGGGCTAGAGTGCTGTGGTGTCAGCCTAGCTCACAGCAACCTCAAACTCCTGGGCTCAAGCCATCCTTCTGCTCGGCCCCCTGAGTAGCTAGGACTACAGGCATGCGCCACCATGCCCGGCTAATTTTTTCTCTATATATTTTCAGTTGTCCAGCTAATTTCTTTCTATCTTTAGTAGAGATGGGTCTCGAACTCCTGACCTCGAGTGATCCTCCCGCCTTGGCCTCCCAGAATGCTAGGATTTACAGGCATGAGCCACCGCACCTGGCCTTAGAATTATGAATTGAATGAATGAATCTTCTATAGCTCTGTGCGTTTTATACCGTTGATTGCAGCTAAAAGACTAACAGAGGAGAAAAGGGGATAGACACTGGTTCAGTCAGTTACTAGTAGGAAAGAGGTATAACAATAGACCCAAAGAAGCTGTAAGGAGTTTAGAAAAAAAACTAAGAAAGTTTCCAGGATAAAAATGTAATGATGCAGGCTGGGCACGGTGGCTCACGCCTGTAATCCTAGCACTCTGGGAGGCCGAGGCGGGTGGATCGCGCAAGGTCAGGAGTTCGAAACCAGCCTGAGCAAGAGTGAGACCCCGTCTCTACCAAAAATAGAAAGAAATTAATTGGCTAACTAAAATATATATAGAGAAAAATTAGCAAGGCATGGTGGCGCATGCCTGTAGTCCCGGCTACTCAGGAGGCTGAGGCAGGAGGATCCCTTGAGCCCAGGAGTTTGAGGTTGCTGTGAGCTAGGCTGACGCCATGGCACTCTAGCCCAGGCAACAGAGTGAGACTCTGTCTTAAAAAAAAAAAAAATGTAATGATGACCTATAGGCTTGAAGGGAATAATTTAGCAAAGATGCACAATTGCTATAGCCATGTTTGAAGGAAATGAGGTAAAAGTGATGTGTGTATTAAATATTTCAAAGAGAATTATATTGAGGTAATATAACAGGGAAGGAGAGCAATTTTGGTCTGTGCCTGACCTTGAACTTTCTGGGAGTAAAGTGTTAGTGATTAAAGTAGCTCACATCAGTGCATGCAAGAAAACAGTGGGATCAGAGGGTCCCTGGCCCAATAACATCATTGCCTGTACTGTCCCGATCCTAGGAGGTCCCCTTAGTGGGAGAAGAGCAAGCACCCAGGGTGGGCAAAGTGATGATACACCTGAAGGGTCAGCTGCCCAAGAAATTCCAGGAGGGGAAACTGTTGATATCCTGAATACCATGGAACAAAAGTGACTTGGCCAGAAATTCCACATTCTTGTTGCATGTCAAGTTTTATTTGATTGGGCATCAGAAAGATGACAGAATAGGAGGCTCCTGAATTTCCATTCTTCAGTGGATGCACTGAATAAACAGCTACATGTGGATCAGTTCTCTCTGAGAGGATTGTTTGAGCTCGAGAGTTCGAGACCAGCCTGAGTAAGAGCAAGACCCCATCTCTACTAAAAATAGAAAAATTAGCTAGGCATCATGGCACATAGTCCCAACTACTCAGGAGGCTGAGGCAGGAGGATGGCTTGAGCCCAGGAGTTTGAGGTTACAGTGAGCTATGATGACGCCACTGCACTCTACCCAGGGTGACAGAGTGAGACTCTGTCTCAGAAAAAAAAAATTCTCTCTGAGAGAAATTCAGAAGCCTGGAAGGGTGCGGTGGCTCACGCCTGTTATCCCAGCACTTTGGGAAGTTGAGATGGGAGAATCACTTGAGCCCGGGAGTTTGAGGTTACAGTGAGCTATGATTGCACCACCGCACTCTAGCCTGGGTGACAGAGTGAGACTCTGTTACAAACAAAAACTAGTTGAGAGACTCCTAGTGGGCAAGTGAGATATCCATAATATCCACATCAAAATAGGTAGAAAAAGCCAAGACACACACACACACCCCACACATCTCAACCTGGGCACAACATCTTATAATTGGGAAGGAATCCCCAAATCCCAGCTTCCAGAGGAGTAAGGGGTTTGGGCCACACATGTAGCTCCCCAACTTATGAGTTCCCACCTGAGGGCTTGGCCCCTAAATCACCTTGCTCTGAGAGTGGATAGGGTTCAGCATTTGTGAGTCCCCTAAGACTACAGGAAAAAAGAGGCCATTTTAAACATGTGGTGGGACTGCAAACTAATACAACCTCTATGGAAAGTAGTATGGAGATACCTCAAAGAACTAAAAGTAGAACTACCATTGGATCCAGCAATCTCACTACTGGGTATTTACCCAAAGGAAAAGACATTTTATAAAAAACACTCTTGCACTAGGATGTTTATAGCAGCACAATTCACAATTACAAAGATATGGAATCAACCCAATCAATACATGAGTGGATTAATAAAATGTGGTGTATGTATACCATGGCGTACTACCCAGCCTTAAAAATAATGGTGAATACCTTCAGTAACAACCTGGATGGAACTGGAAACCATCCTTCTGAGTGAAGTATCACAAGAATGAAGAAAGAAACACCACTTGTACTCACTATTAAATTGGAACTAATTGATCAACACTCATGTGCATATATGGTAGTAAAACTCAACAGAAATCAAACAGGTTGGAGGGGGGAGGAGGGGATGGATGAATTCACACCTAATGGGTACAATGCACACTATCTGGGTGATGGGCACACAACTTTGATTCAAATCATACAAAAGCAATTCATGTAACCAAAATGTTTTATTCTGAAATAAAATTTTAAAAAAGGTATGTGAACACATTCAGTGGCTGTCCTCCAGGTTCAGTACAGAGCAAGCAGGCAAAAATGCACACTTCCCAGTTTCTCCCTGGAAAGGATTTATCTACACACTTTCCCAACTGCTGCCTGAGGAGTGGGCTTCTGACTAGCCTACATCTGGTAACGGATGGGGCAGGCAGACACCTCCAGGAGCCTGCACAGGCGTGTGGGCGCTTCACTGGCATTCTTACCTTGACTATCCCTCCACTCCACCCATAGAAAATATTAGGCCTCAGGCCGGGCGCGGTGGCTCACGCCTGTAATCCTAGCTCTCTGGGAGGCCGAGGTGGGCGGATCGTTTGAGCTCAGGAGTTCGAAACCAGCCTGAACAAGAGCGAGACCCCATCTCTACTATAAATAGAAAGCAATTAATTGGCCAACTAAAAATATATAGAAAAAAAAAAAATGAGCCGGGCATGGTGGCGCATGCCTGTAGTCCCAGCTACTCGGGAGGCCGAGGCAGGAGGATTGCTCGAGCCCAGGAGTTTGAGGTTGCTGTGAGCGAGGCTGACGCCACGGCACTCACTCTAGTCCGGGCAACAGAGTGAG
>CAUYPO010089996.1:0-28711 GCA_963574435.1 Cheirogaleus major
CAGGACTCAGGTGTGGGCTGGGCCCCCTGCATGGGTGTGAGGCTGGGCAGTTGGCTTTCCTCCTGGTCCTGTGACCCACTATTTTCCTTATGCTTGAAAGTTCTTATCACTAAAATATTTTCCTAAGAAAAGTTGGATTTTTTGCAGAAAAATGTATTTACTCCTTGCTCTATGTACCAAATTCCAGATATCAGTATAGATTATAGTCTCTGTAAATTCTCACCTTTGAAGAACTCTCAAATATATATATATCTATTTTTTAAAACATCAAATACAGATTTTATATTTAGGAATATCCTTTATATTAATATTTAAAGGAAAGACTTGAGCAGTGCTTTGTTGCTTCTCATTTTTCTGGGTAGCTCTATGTACCAGTTCTATTGAAGTTTTATGAAGAATCCATGCCCTGCAAACTGGACCTGTAATTTTTGCTTCTGAATGAATAAAATACAATTAGTGAGGTTATTTTCTTCTCAGATAAAGTATGAAGGAACCAGAAGAAAGAGAGATTTGCAAACTATGCATCCAGGAGTAATATCCAGAATTTACAAGGAACTCAAATAACTCAACAGCAACAAAAAGTTCTATTAAAAAGTGGGCAAAAACCATGAAAGGACATTTTTCAAAAGGAGACAAATAGCCAACAAACAAATGAAAAAATGCCCAACATCAGTTATTATCAGAGAAATGCAAATTAAAGCCACAATGAGATAGTCAGAATGGCTATCATTAAAAGGACAAAAAAATAACAGATGTTGGCGAGGATGTGGAGAAAAGAGAACTCTGTATACACTGTTGCTGGCAATGTAAATTAGTACAACCTCTGTGGAAAACAGTATGAAGATTTCTCAGAGAACTGAAAATAGAAATACCATTTGATCCAGCAATCCCACTTCTGGGTATCTACTCAAAGGAAAAAAATCATTATATTAAAAAAGATACCATACTTGTATGTTTATCATACCACTATTCACAACAGCAAAGATATAGAATGAACCTAAGTGTCCACAAATGAATGATTAAATAAAGAAAATGTGGTATATATACACAATGGAATATTATTCTTGCATAAAAAGAATGAAATTGTGTCTTTTTTGCAGCAATGTGGATGGAACCAGAGGACATCATCTTAAGTGAAACAACTCAGGCACAGAAAGATAAATACCACATGTTCTTGCTTATAAGTGGGAGCTAAATAATGTGCACATGTGGACTTAGAGTGTGGAATGACAGACAGTGGAGACTCAGAAGGTGGGGGGGTGGGATAATGAAAAATTAATTAGTGGGTACAACGTACATTATTCAGGCGATGGATACCCTAAAAGCCCTGACTTCACCACTATCCCATATATCCAGGTATCAAAGTTATACTTGCACCCCACAAATTTATATAAATAAAAATTTTAAAAAAGAAAGGGAGATATGCCTTTTATTTAAAGAAAGGTGTGAGAAACTAATTTATCAACAAATTGAACACTACTTGGATCTAGGGAATATGATTTGAAATTGTGTTGTTTTTCTCAAGCTTACTGGATCAAATGTACTAGAAAAAACCCGCAACATTTCCCATCAAATGTGGTCCGTGTTGGCTACATATAGCTTTGGGTTTTGGTGGACCTAGGGAAGGAACAGACAGTTAAAAAGTAAAGTATACACTCGGTATGTGGGCATTTAGAGAAGCAAGCAAAAGCAAGAATAAAATACTTTTATCAGATCTAATGTTTAACATGTTTAAACAAGAATAGGAAAAGTACCATAGGGTTAATTAAAATTAATGTCTAAGGCCCAGTGAAGAATGACACAGAAATGTGGAAACACGATTTAAGGGCATTACAAAAAAAGAAATGCTTTGTTTTAGGGTTGGACTACTGTATTGCTAGTGGATTTGCAATTCATGAAGGTACAGTGTGGCTTATTTTTGTGTAACCTAGATAATACAACACAATTTCTTTTATTTTCCTCAATAGCTTTCCTGCAATATTTATGCCTCCTGCATTTGGGCCTCCCTTACCCCCTGCAGGCTACAGAATTGGAATGTAGCTGTTGATTTTAGTTCGATGTCTCTGTGAAATGCATTCTGCTATCCACACGATATTTCTCATTTCTTGTTCCTTCAGCTTTACGTATGCATAAAACACGCCATAGTGGAATTGTCTGTTGAATGCCAGCACATTGATTTGTACCTGAGGAAGGAAACAAATAACATAGACCATCAACTTATTTGGAACATACTACACTTATGAAATAATATTGAGCTACAGACTGGCTTGTCCTTGTGCAATGCTGACTTGTATTTAAATAGACAATGTCCAAGTTGAGCCAACTAGAGGAAAACAGTGGCAATTCAGCAAGTTCTAAAAGGGAGAGAGTCAGTCTGCAGATAGATGTACTTTTATAGTTATAAAAGTAAGTTTGTAGAATCACCAGACAAGCTCTAAATCTTAGCAACATTGCCAGCACAAAGATCCTTAGGAGAACTTTGAAGTGTGTGTGTAACTTTGTAATAATATTTATCTGGCTTCTAGCTAGTGGAATTGTCTCATTTAGGTAAAATATTTCTTCCTGGCCACAACTTTCAAAATTTTAAAAAGGTTTTTAGGCTGCCTACCTCCTCTCAAGGGCAATGTCACAGGTCCCTGGAATCTAGTCTGAGTGTTATTATGAGTTTTCCTGGGACACTGCCACAACTTCATATACAGTCAAATTGTTTTTTTTTTTTTTGCAGAAGTTAAATGAGCAAAAGAAAATTCTCAAAAAAAAATTTTTTTTTTAACTAAGGTCTAAAATAGAACAATTCCTTTATTCTTTTCCATTTCAATATTTAGAATGGAAAGAAGGAGAGGTGCTGAGTCCCTTATGCAGCTCTGAAAACCCCAAGCAAAGAGGTCAGGCAGTGGAGGCTGTCTCTGTTCTCAGGAATAGTCATTTTTCCTGCCAAGGGCAGATTCCTTACCAGCCTCCTTTGCAGCAGTGGTGCAGTAGTGCAGAATTTTAAAACAACCCAAATACTTTTACTTCTATGACAGACTCTAGAGAGCTGTTGGAAAATTTCTAAAGGGTAGAACTTACAGGAAGGTTCAGGAGCCAGACTAACCCTAAGGTTTAGGTAGATTTCAGGGTTCTCTGTTAGTTTCAATCAGACTGAGATGGAAAGGCCAAGGCCAATGATTTCATAAAAATGAATAGAATATACTAGACAAGCTCTAGATCTAGGGGACTTTAGCTGGTACCCCCCCCAAAAAAAACCCCTCACAAACAGAACAAAAAAACACTTTTGTTGAACCATATAGTATCCTAGGAATTGACTACAAATGAATTAAGTACTCTTCTGCTTTTTGGGGGAAAGAAAGAATAATCTAGACCCTCTGAATGGGTTTCTACATGATTCATTTCTAAGCATTATAATTGTGCCCACGAGTTATAACCATGGGTAAATCCTTTTTTTTTTTTTTTTTGAGACAGAGTCTCACTCTGTTGCCCAGGTTTGAGTGCTGTGGCATCAGCCTAGCTCACAGCAACCTCAAACTCCTGGGCTCAAGCAATCCTTCTGCCTCAGCCTCCCGAGTAGCTGGGACTAAAGGCATACACCACCATGCCCAGCTAATTTTTTCTATGTAATTTTGGCTAGCCAGTTAATTTCTTTCTATTTTTAGTAGAGACGGGGTCTCCTCGCTCTTGCTCAGGCTGGGTTTGAACTCCTGACCTTGAGCGATCCTCCCACCTCGGCCTCCCAGAGTGCTAGGATTACAGGTGAGAGCCACGGTGCCGGGCCGGTAAATCCTTCTTGAAGGACAGATGGACTAGAGAGTGAGATGACCCAGAGCGAGAAGGGCCAATATTTGATTATGAGGATATCCTAGCTTTGCTTCTCCGGTTAATCAATTTTGGAATAGCTGCATTTCTTCCAGAGCTTGACTCTGAGCACAACTGTCTGGATAGGACAGTTCCGTGTGAAGCCATCACATATGAGCCACAGGGCCCTGGCTCTACAAGTCAGCATTATTAACACCCTGTTGACCTTCAAGCTATGAATGTGCCTAATTAGTTGGCCTGATCAACTGTTAAAAGAAAATCCCAGGTAAGAAAATATTGAAAATCTGCAGTAATAAAAAAAGAAGCTAATAGCATTTCATACCTCATGCTCATAAAACACGTCCTCCAACGTCTTTCCGCCACTGCCACCTACAGCCTCGAACAAAGGCTTGTATACCTTAGAAACAAAGACAAGAGATTAATTTTAAAGAAATTTTCATTTCTCATAAATGTACGTGAACATATTTTTCTCTGCAATATAGAGATTGTGAGCCGATTTTTTTTAAGTCTATACCAGAAGGCCTGAATTTTTTTTTTTTTTTTAATAGGAGCTTTGGCTTCCTGAGAACCACTAAAAAATAAAAAATCCAAATAAAAAGAATGTGGATGAAATTCTAGCCTACTGGCTTATTCAGGGGTACAAGGCAATTCTATTCTTAATATGTTCTGTTTGACCTCATTTCCACACGCAAGTTCTTAGCGCCAGTTGGGCACATTACAGAGGCTCAATGAATGTTTGTGATTTGATTAGTGTGGATTCATGGGTTCTTTGAAATGACAATTGATAGAATTCACATGCAATTTTAAGCATGGATGGTGTGGAATTTGGGAAGAAATGCAAATTTTAATATTATGCTAAAGAATCTCATGCAATTATGTACGAGATGTTATGAAGGTTTATGCGTTGTTTGCTGGCTTCTGTCTTTCCTGGAGTGCTTCAGAAATCCACAGGAAAAGATGAGTGTCAAGAATGATTAGGAGGTCCTGGAAAAGTTACGTGGAGGGTATGTAGGTAACTGTCCACAAGTCAGAGGGAATGGAATCAGAGACAAGGTGTATGGCTTTGAACTGAGGAGCTTCAGGCTCTCCGAGAGCAGTTGGATGCTGTAGGGGGAGGATATACAGCTATCTTTCCTTTCCCAATTTCTGGCCACTTAGCAAAAGGCGTGGATAAACCAAAATATATCCATATTCTCCCATGTAGTCCACCTAGATATTCTACCTAACCCCATTCCCCCAGTGGGCACGTAAAAGGACTGCCGGTCCAGGCTATTTTGTATAACTTTGACATGACCTCACATTTCCAGAACACTGCACCAGTCTCTTGGGGAACTTGTTTTATCAAGCACTTCAAAAGGAGTGCTCAGATGACCACTCCCTGGAGATTTCAACAAGTACTTGCTTGGCAGGAACCTTAAAAAAATACTAGCTTGGGCTAGAAATGTGAAGTATTTCTTTGGAAGAGATAGTTAACAGCAAGAGACACTGCTTGCTACCTTACAAATACCATAACTTCTTGCGATAAGAAGTGGAAGTTTGATATGTGAGCTTCTAAGGCACATATGATGAAATAGCATGAGGTGCTTGGGGAACCGAGTGTCACCACGTACTCCATAGTGATCTGCTACTCTCTTCATCTGGTCAAAGTCTTCTGCTTGTGCCAACAGGCGCAGCCCCTCAGGATAGAGCTTGCCGATCGTCGGGTAGAGCGTCTCCCGGTCTTCTTTGCTCAATTCCGTACCAAAGGAGTTAAGAGTGATGATAAAAGCACGTCTGTCGGCCTCAAACTGAATTTGCAAGACAAAATCAGTGAAATCTAATAAAGTACTAACTGCTATACACAGAACCCTAAATAGACAAATTCATTTCTGAAGTGATTTTCTTTCCTTTCTGGATGTGTGTCTAATTATAATACAGACATGTGTTATTAATGTTCCCTTAGTTTCCTCTTGTAATGGAATAACTGCTTGCCATTTATCACACAGCAGCGATGGTGACCTATGACTCTTGAAACCCACTAAGTTTTATTTCCCAGGCACTCTGCAACGAGTTACTCATGTGTCTCTGTCACGTAGACCACTAGCGTTACGAAATGTCTCTTCCATAGAAATGGGAATAATATCTACTTCTTAGGGTTCGTTCAGGGATAGAACCAGATAATGTAAGTAAGTGGAAGTGCCTAGCACTGTGTTTGGAAAAAAAAGTGCAAGTCATATGTGTTAATATCCTTTTTTAATTGTTGGATGTCAGCATAACCATTTACATAATGAAACTTTAGGCTACTGACCATCTGTTTATACTTTCATGGTTTTGGTTTTCTTTTTTAATGTGCTAGGGTAGGCATCAATAAATCTAACCCTGTAGCTAAGAATTGTGTGGTGTAGGGCAAGTTATCTTCCTCTAAGGCCTCAGTTTTCTTCTTTAGAAGATGCTGAGATTGGCTTCCTGACCTTCCAGGTAGGTCAGTCTATACTTATGGCCTGTCTTCTCTGTGCTGAACACCATCAGGCACCTGAAGTCCCATCCCCGCGTCAGTTCTCTCTATTTCATCTAAGTGCTCAGTCTTTCTGGAAATTTCTCGTCTGTTCCTTTGGTCTGCAGGTTTCTACTCTCTTGGTTCTCCTTCTACCCACTGACCACTCTATCTCAGTCTACCCTTCAGGGCTCCTTCTCTGCCTGCCATGGTGTTTGCCATAGTGCCCTTGGGCTAAGCAACTCTTCTCTAGGCATCCAAAGTATCCTGCACTTACCACATTATTTTGAAATCTGTACCTGTATTTGAGGAACCATTTCTCTATTGTTTTTTTTTTTTCTTTTTTTGAGACAGAGTCTCGCTCTGTTGCCTGGGCTAGAGTGCTGTGGCTTCAGCCTAGCTCACAGCAACCTCAAACTCCTGGGCTCAGGTGATCCTCCTGCCTCAGCCTCCCAAGTAGCTGGGGCTACTGGCATGTGCCACCATGCCCAGCTAAATTTTTCTATATATTTTAAGTTGTCCAGCTAATTTCTTTTGATTTTTTGGTAGAGACAGGGTCTCGCTCTTGCTCAGGCTGGTGTCAAACTCCTGAGCTCAAACATCCACCTGCCTCATCCTCCCAGAGTGCTAGGATTACAGGCATGAGCCACCTGTAGGCCATGCCCAGCCCATTTCTTCTTGTTCATTGTTTATTTTTGAATAGCCAGTGCTTGACACATAAGAAAATCTTAACTGCTTATTGAATGGTCTATAGACCAACAGAATGGTCTATAATTCTATTTTTGAAACTCTACAATATTCTCCACAGTGTTGCTATCCAAAGTGTATTTCATGGCTCACTAGCTTTGACATCACCTGGAAGCTCACTAAAAATGCAGAGTTTCAGGCCACCATCCAGTCCTACCAAGCCAGAATCTGCATTTTCACAAGATTCCAAGGTTATTTGCATGCACATAAAAGCTGAAAAATAATCGCTGTACACTATCCTCTAATCAGCTTTGACTAATTAACCAATAACAAAACTAGACCTGCAACAGATTTTACTGGCACTCCTTTGTTGGAACAGGTGTTTCCCATCAGAAGGAGTGTGACAGTTAGTTCCATCTGATCCTTCTGGTTGCTCTCATGGAAATTATGGGTGAGCTGAAAAGTAGAGAGTGGCCTTATTTGGAAGCAAAGGCATGTGCCTCTGGCTACTGAATATAAACCAGTCCTGTCATTTTAAGTAATTTTAGGCCTTCTTGGGATAAAAGAAGAAATGCAAGAGGAAGATTTCATGGCAATAAGAAACCTTAAAACAAAAATTAGGGTAGGAGGAGCAACAGTGGAGGTAATTGTCCCATATGTTTTTACCATGCTCTCTGGTTCTAGGATGTTAAGATCTTAAGGAGAGAAATAGGGCAGGACAGGCAGCACTTGAAGACATGCAAGACAGCAGAGGCCATGCGGGAGGAGGGAGCTGCAGGACTCTTTGGAGGCATGGTTAGCGCCAACTCTGGGGAAGCAATTGGAGAAGTGGGATAACCGGGTAGCTGGAAGAGAACATGAAAGGCTTCGTACGCTGTGTCAAGAAGAGAGGACACTGACTGATACAATAGGTTGTCTGAACATTCCCTACACTTTCCAACACCTTGTCCTTGTTACTACTTCTTGCCTTAGCCCACCATGTATGTAACTTCATTCCAGAATTCTGCATGTTGAAATCTTATCTGCATTTGAGGGTCCCATCAAATGCCATCTTTTTCATAACAAGCCCTTCTCTTTCTTCCCTAGTTGAATGTGATTTTCATTGCACACCTATTACATTCAATTTTTCTTTTATTATAACTGACTCTATATCTACCTTACTCTTCTAGTCTAGAGGCTCTTGGCATGTGAGTGTGGGTAGCCTCTTAGTGAAAAGAACTATTATTTTAGAATTGTATAAGGACTGTTCTTTGATCACCCCTAAGCAAGCATGACACAGCATCTGATTAGGAGACTAAATGGGATGATATTGGTTTGACTTAGCACCTCTCTCCTTTGCAGAAAGTTGTGGTATGGTGTGTGTCACGGGTCCCATGCCTTTACTTTCACTCTTCCCTACAAAAACTCGTTCATTTTAAAACCATAGCTTGTTTTTTGTTGTTGTTGCAAGAGATAACAATGTGCTGTTGATTTGTTCAAAATCATTATCAGTTGCACATTATAGAGTTGGACTGACTGGGTCACACGTTCTCCCCACGTTCCTTAAGGGAAGAAGGGTACACTTGGCAGGAGCCGTGGGTGGAGGTGTCGATGGCAATGGAAGAGAGTGAAGTGAACTGGTGAACTGGAGTGGAGCCCAGCTTTATTAGCACGTGTACTGACCAGTAGAGATAAAACAAATATATTCTGCGCTTATTTTCTACTGTCCCATTAACCACGTAGAAGAGCAGGAATAAAAGGCAAACAATACACTACAGGGCATTTGCCTTGAATATAAGTCAACTTTTTCTTCTCATATGAAGTTACAATCTTGCAATTAGGTCAAATTTTCACACGCAGTGCCAGGTTAACACTCTCTTCTACCAGATTTAGTTTTCTGAATTCTCCAGTAAAATGAGATTAAATGAGAATATATACAAAATTGATATACTGTAAGTGCTCTATAACTGTGCAAATAAAAGGGAGGTAATTACATAATCTAAAATATTTACGTAAAACTGACATCCATTTGATCTTATCATTACAAAGATTATAATTGCATGTCACATGTAGCTGATACTTCTGTATAAATAAATAAAAATAGTTGAATGGATTTTTATTTTTAATACTGTTTGAAAAAAATATAATCTAATCTGATAGTATCATGAGATTTGGAAAGCGACAGTGAGAACACTAGGCGTATACTGGTTTGATCAAATCATTCCAGTGATAAGCATTTTTCTAATACTATGCTGCCTATTTTTACATTACCGAGAACATAATTCTTACCTATTTCTGATTTTTACAGTACTCACAGTATGATCTGCCTTATGAATTAGCACATGCTTTTATATAAAAGTGTTGTGAATGGTGAAGTTAATGCAGAGGCGATATGGCATAGTGAAGAAGCATGCAGAAACTGGAGCCACCTGCCTGGTTCCAAATCCTGACTTACTGGCTCTGAGAGGTCAGGCAAGTTGCTAGCCTTCTGTATGGTAGGCTCAGTTGCCCCTTCTGAAAAAGACGTACTAAAATACCCATTTTGTGTGGCTTTAAAGTCCAAGTGAATTCATGTATATACAGCACTCGGGATAGCATCAAGCACAGAGCAAATGTTAGCTATTAATAGTGCTGTTTATCCTTTGTAAGGCTAATGAGTTTTGACATAGCTTTTATTTCACATATTTTGTGGGTATAAAATACAGAAACCATTTCTAACCTATAGGAATAATGCTGAGTAGAAACTCTACTTTTACACCATAGATAATGTAGTTTCTTATAGTGTGGCTGGTAGTTGAATTTATGAAAATAAAGGAGAGAGCTTCATAGGGTGACTTATATGACTTGCATGTCTGAAAGAGACTACCTCATTTCCTGACATTTAGCATGCCATAAAAATGTTATTTATGTATTTGATGCTCACTTCCTGTGTAATAGGGATAAGGTTAAAAATATTTTTTGGAGTTCTTCAGTGATAAGATTTTTACTTCAAGGACTGTTTTGGCTTTATTTTAAGAATTTCAATAGGGGATAGCAAAGTATCGTTAACCATAAAATTTTAATCATTAGATGTTTCATGGGGAACTAATTTTATCATATGCAGTTTCAGAACATTAGCTTAAAATATATGCAGATGAAGTTAATTGTTTTTTCTTTCCTTTTTGCCTAAAGGGCAATGCTTATTAGGTCTTTCTTGAAATCAGAAGTCTTTGAGCTACCTAAATATCTACCCACCGGTGAAGGCCCCCGTAACAGATAATCTAATGATTTAAAATATCCTTTTTCAATAAAACTTAGTTTCACAGGGCAAAGCAAAGGCTTAGAAAAGCCCAGAGTGGTTTTTTTTTTTTTTTTTTTTCCTATTCAAGTGAATTAGGAAACCAGCAAGAGAGATGAGATGGTAAAACACACAGTCAGGGCAAACTACGCCTAGGATGCCCTGGAACCCTTCTGATCTCTGTCCCCAAACTCCTCCATGCATTTCCAGATCAACATTCCCACACAAGGGGACCTCTGAGCACAAACAAAATCTGTGGTGATATAAAGGAACTGGAAAGAGCACAACATCAACTTACAGAGGTAGACAGCAATGGTGGCATTTGATGCATAATTAAATGAGCTTGCCAACTGTGAGTTGCCTAACCAAAGTCTCCCTGCTCATGAGTTGCTTGGGGCAGCCTTCATGTTAGGATTATATAAGGATTGATGTCCCTGTGGATAAAGCCACAGTGGACTTCGGTGCCAAGTTGTGGGGTTTCCAGGTGCTCAATGTTCCCTCACTGGAGAGAATTTGGGTGATTACTCTGAGTACCTATAGTGTACCCATTGCTCATAGTATCCTAAATTTTTAATTATTTATAATCTACTTTTACATACTACATCAAAATGAATCATGACCAAATTTTTATAAGCATTATTCTTTTCTAATTCCAAAATAACTCTTCTATGTAGAAAACTTGGAAAATACTACTCCTAACCAAAGACATTAAATGATATACTGCTTATTTTATTTCTAGATAAAGGAACTTATCAGATAAAGAAATAGAAGTAGGATTAAAACAATGAAATGTACATAAGCACATTACTAAGAAGTCTTTCTTACCTCAAGAATAGGACACATAACTTCTGCTGTGACATCACCATGATTCTTACAGAATTTGTAGAATGCCTCAAGGTAAGACTTAAAAAGAAGAAAGATAAACAATAAAATGGGTATATTTTTCTTTTAGAAATTTCTAGATCAACTTTTCATGGTTTATTAAATGCCTTAATGGAAATTGAATTACTTCTCCCATGGGGAGATATTGTATAATAAATTTGGTAGAAGTTTCACGTTGCAGCATGTTGCACAGACTATGCACAGACTAGAAAGAATTCCATAAAAGAACAAAATTGCACTTATCATAACTTATAATTACTTAACAAACACATTTTTTTTGCATGTTTCTTGGATTATTTCACATGGTTAATTCTTGCTATTCTAACAAGCAAATTCTTTTCTGAGCTCAGCAAATATTTTTAGATTCAGCCCTGATGCTGACATTTACTCTCTGAGAGACACATTCGTGATGGCTTTGAGCACGGAGATATATTGGAAAGGCAGAAAGTCTGGGCCATGGGGTCAGACTGCTTGTGTTTGAATCCCAACTCTAATGCTTATTGGCAACTGGCTTCTGCCAAGGAAAATCGTGCCTCTGTTTTCTCATCTGAAGACCGGGGATAGCCCAAACATCATAGTTTTGCTGGGTGGATTGAGTTAAGGCCTATCAATTGCTTAGTGCCTTCTATTGGTTAGGTCTCAGGGATGCCGCCTCTAAGCCCATAGGTCTCATTACAAAAAGGAAAAGTTCCTGCAATACAATGCTATTTATTTATTCATTTATTTTTAGAGACAGGGTCTGGCTCTATTGCCTGGGCTGGAGTGCAGTGGCGTCATCATAGCTCACTGCAACCTCAGACTCCTGGGCTCAAGTGATCCTCCTGCCTCAGCCTCCCAAAGTGCTGGGATTACAGGTGTGAACTATCACATGCAGCCAATATAATGTTTGTGAGAGGACCACTTTTAAATATATACATATGACATGGCAGTATATATTCAGTTACTCTGTGAGAGTGTCCCAAGATGCTATGATTGTACGAGTAAAAATAGACATACTTTGCTCAGCCTGTAGTACACAGAACTACTCAAATGGTGAGTAGTAGCAAAGTGGTACCTATGCTGTAGTGTCCTCAAATTGGTCATTCTAGTATGCTACATGCACACCATAGATCAAAATTGTGTGGGCAGCTTAGCTGTGAGATTCAGGGACTCTGTACCAGGATTGAGGGCAGAGGTGGATACTACGTAACAGAAGGTTTACTATATATGCTGGTTGTTTTAAATGTATTGATATGGTTCAACCCACTCATCTATCCAATCACCTACCGCCATCCAATTAACACCTTTTATGTTCCAAGGACCCTGCAAGGAACTAGAAATATAGAATAGGGCACGCTATTTCTTCTGAAAAATCTTGCTGGCTGAGGGAAGCTGACACGCATGCATTTAACTAGAAGCCAGGCCAGAACTATAAATGCTATACTCCAAATATGCAAAGCTTCATAATTGCAGAAGTTGGCTAACAGGCAAAGTAATGTTTAATAAAGAATCCTAGTTATGATGTTTTGTGTAATCAAGAAAAACAGTATCTGGGAAAACCATTACCTTGTACAGTTTATTGCGCAGTAATTCAATATTCAGTTCATCGAGGGTATTTTCAGACATGCAGTCTTGAAAGAATGGAGCTAAAAGCAGAAATCGCCATACAAAATAAATGAATCATAAGCAAGATTATAAGCTGTAAAAAACGTCTCCTGAACACATCACCCTCTGCTCGCCTCTGACAAGAACACTGTGGAGTTGCAACCCAGACTCAATAGGGTTAATAGTAATGAGGGCGATAAGACTTATTATTTATTTATTTATTTATATATTTTTGAGACAGAGTCTCACTCTGTTGCCCTGGCTAGAGTGCTGTGGTGTCAGCCTAGCTCACAGCAACCTCAACCTCCTGGGCTCAAGTGATCCTCCTGCCTCAGCCTCCCAAGTAGCTGGGACTACAGGCACATGCCACTGTATCCGGCTAATTTCTCTATTTTTTTTTTTAGTAGAGACAGGGTCTCACTCATGCTCAGGCTGATCTCAAACTCCTGAGCTCAAACAATCCACCTGCCTCGGCCTCCCAGAGTGCTAGGATTACAGGCGTGAGCCACCGCGCCCGGCCAAGACTTATTATTTATTAAACATTTATTATGTGTGAAGCCTAAACACTGCTCATTACACTAAGCAAGTTATCAATCCTCCCAACACCTTGAAACTATTCACTTAAGGCTTACTTTTTGAAATCCCCCTCACCTCCAATCTAATAGTAATGTTTACCATTTGCAACCTTACTATGTGCCAGGCATTGAGTTCTCCTAAAACTATGTTTTATTTAGTTTTCAAAACTCTGTTATAATAAGATACAGTTATTTCTAAAATGAGGAAAGTGGAGTGAATTGAATTGCCCCAAGTCTCCTTGTTGGGACTGGGCAGAGCTTCACGCTCAGTGCTGTTTGGATCCAGACTCACCCACTTCCCACCAGGTGATGCTGCTTCAGCATCCAGCATTTAATGACAACATAATTTTTTTTTCCCTTAAAATTTCTGTTTTAAAAGCAACTATTTTGACAAATGATCAATTGTGAATCGCTCTATCCACATTTTGTGACACCATTAGATCAATGAGATGCTTATATAATTATCCCTTTAGCATTTTGAATACCATGACCATTGTCAGTGACAAATTATAATGAAATTAACACTCATTTCATTATTGCTTTGGATCATTTGACAGACACTTCTGAGGACCTCAGAAAAATGGCATTCCCAGACTTCCTAAAACAAAATGCATCCTTAGATGCAAACTTATGTAGACAGAAATCTAAAATGAAAGGATGAGAAACTAACCATACAAAACCTGGCTAGAAAATTAATTTTTTAAGAATTACAAGAAATATAGAATAGGGCACGTTATTTCTTCTCAAAAATCTTGCTGACTGAGGGAAGCTGACATGCATGCATTTAACTAGAAGCCAGGCCAGAACTATAAATGTTATACTCCAAATATGCAAAGCTTCATCATTTATTTGCTATGGCCTGGTATAAATAAAGTTCAAGAGTTTGGAGGCTGGGGGATGAGTCCCAGTTCCTTCTCTGCTACAAATGGTTTGTATGTGACCCCTGAGCAGGTTGCTTCACTTGTCTTGATCTGAAAACTGAGGAAGCTAGACTAGATGATTCTTTAATGTCCCAGCCACTTCTAGGAATCTGTATGGTATGATACTGTATTCATGGGAAAAAAAGTGCAAATTGAAAGTACATTTTCTATTTTTTTTTTTGTTTGTGTTTGTTTTTGTTTTTCTAGGGACAAGTTCTCAGTCTCCCAGGCTGGAATGCAGTGGTGAGATCATAGCTCACTGCAGCCTCAAACTCCTGGGCTCGAACGATCTCCCAGGCACAGCCTCCCAAGTAGCTGGGACTACAGGCATGTGCCACCATTCTTGGCTAATTTGCTAATTTATTTTTTGAAGTGACAGGGTCTTGCTATGTCAGCCAGGCTGATTGGGAATTCCTGGGCTCAAGTGATCCTCCTGCCTCAGCCTCCCAAAGTGCTGGGATTATAGATGTGAGCCACCACGCCTGGCCTGAAAGTACATTTTCTCATGACTGTGATAACATACGCAGGCAGCTATATAATTACTTGGGTATTCATACCTAGTGGTGTTTCCACCAGAATAGCATTGAAGAGATCTGAAGGTGTCTCTGCAATGTTGACTGCTTCCATTTCTGTGAAACGGCCCAATGGGTGGCACTTCACCAGAATTTCTTTCACGGATTTCTTTTGCAAGGCACCGTTCATCAGCAGAATCACATTGTCTATCATGTAACTGCACCTGGTTTGGAAGACAACTCGATCATTAGGAAAACAGCTGCATAAGGATAAGAAGCATCCTACAAGTAAAAAATAGAAACTGTTCAGGCACATGAGATAAAAGAGATGAATCTCTTTTTATTTTAAACTCTGGGGTTTAGGTGTGGATGGGGGAAAATATCTGACCTCTGGGGGTATCATAATTTGAAAAGCCATATTCAATATAATGACAATGCGATGACAACTAACTAAAGCTAAATAAAACCTTGGCTGGTGGGAATATGTGACTATGGCCCCTACTCAGTAATTGTCAAAGGTAATGGGGTGGAGCAGGTGAAGGTGTGAAATTGTTTAGCTCAACAGAATGGAGATGACTTGAAAAATTGAGAAACACAGACCTAGAGCATTTTATTCTACTTTTAAAACTGACTGCTGTACTTGAATATGCAATGAACCCTATCACTGAGGATTCAAAATTGAATGCTAAAAAATATTCTGTATTCCTTTTCCCCTATGAGATCAGACAGTGACTTTTCTAGCCTACCCTCCTCAGGTCCCCGAGAGTTCATAAGTTCATAATTTATGTGATTTCTTTCTTTGATATAAACTCTGTCTAGGATATTCTGGGTGCATGTGCTTGTTCACTCATGTGCTCAGCACCTAGGATATTCCAAACAATGAGGTGGTAAATAAGACCCAGTTCCTTCCTTCACAGAGAATACAGCTTGAGGGAGGAACTGGACAAAGAGTCACTTAAAATGACAGTGAAGCACACATTCTATGCAAAAGAAATTACAGGGTGGTGTGGTGATACGTAGCTGGGCACTAGACCAGTTCAGAGGTCAGACGTCCTAGGAAAGTGACATTCAGGCTGAAACCTGAAGGATGAGTAGACGTTGTCCAGGCAAAAAGGGCTGAGAATTGGGGGAAAGAGTGTTTGAAGGCAGAGGAAGAACACTTGAAAAGTCCCAGAGATGAGAGCACAGGCATATTCAGCCTGTTTCCTTTGCCTGGGTTGAGCACTGGAGGAGTGGCTGAGTGTGCCCGGCCTGAAAGGCAACAGGAGGAATTTGGATGTCAAGGGCAATGGAAGATACTGAATGACAATAGCTGAAGGGAGTATTAGGAGCTATGTAATAAATATTAAAACAGCAGAAGAGATAAACACACACTTGTATAGTGAGGTGCTGTACAAAAAGTTATCTTATTTAGTCATGATAACAACCCCGTGAGGTAGGTACTATTATTCTCTCTATTTTACAAATGAGGAACTGGAGGCCCAGAGAGTTAAACATCTAGCCCACGATGGCAGCCATAGCTACAAATGGGAGAGCTGAGAGTTGGGAGGGGGCAGTTTAAAGGTGGAAGCCCAAGTCTTAGAAATAATTAGGATCACTTTCTAGAGGGCATGTAAAGAGTTCTTCCCTGAGAGTTCTGGGGAACACCAATATTTAAGGACCTTGAAGGAAACTCAGAGGAATGACCGGACTGGAGGAGGAGAACCAGGGGAGAGAATTCTAGGACATTCTAGAAAGTTCTAGAAAGAACTGATCAGAATGGTAATCAAGACCTTCAAGTAGACATCCATAGGATACAGCAACTACGAGGTCATCTGAGAATGCAGTGGAAATTCTATCAACAGGCTGTGTTTGTGGGAGAGAAGAGAGAGGCAGGCAGAAGCCTAACCACTATGTGTTTAAAAATGAATGGAAAGTCAAGAGGCTTAAAAGTAGAGTTCACACTACACGTTGCCTTTAAAGGCTGGGGGAGATAACCACATGGAGATCCAGGGGTCAAGGAAGCTTTTGATTTTCAGTTTTAGTATTTGTGTTTTTAAGGTGGGAGAGAAGCAAAAACACTTAAGTGCTGAGGAGAAAGAGGCAGTTGCGAAGGTGAGGTCGTGCAGATCAGAAGAGGGAAGGGACAGCCCACTGATGAACTGAGGTCCTCTAGGTTTGACAGCCACGGAAGGCTCGGCCACTGCTGCAAGATAAACCTGGAAAATGTCCCCTTTCTCTGGAAGAAAATTAACCTGGACACTTAGAAACATTGTCACTGGAGTGTGGCTGCGTGGAGACAGACTTCCTGTGCAAGAATTCATTTCTGGCTGGAAAATCGAGCTCCTTCGTGATGGAGCTTCGACACTTTAGCACAGTGAAAATTCTAACTGAAGAAGTTTCTGAAGCAGGCAATTATCCCTTTATAAAAAGCACATGACTATAAAGTTTCTTCACCTCCCGAACAGCAATACCAAATTTAGACACTATGGAATTTTAGAATCCTTTTTATCTCTTCAAAACGATATTAAAATGGAAGTGCTTATTTAACTGTCCCTTAATGGCTCAAAAGCAATTACCTGAGAGGGGAACTGCGAGCACTTAATAATTCTTAGGAGGCTCCAGACATTTAATTTTTCCCCATGGCACCCCTGCAATGTAAAGGCACGTGGGCTGCTAGCACTCCCAATTTGCAGAGGACTATCAGGCCAATGTTGCCGGGCAACCAATGTCAAGGTTGTGGGTAGGATTTAGCCCACATCTA
Organism: Cheirogaleus major; assembly: GCA_963574435.1. Lineage (NCBI taxonomy): Eukaryota > Metazoa > Chordata > Mammalia > Primates > Cheirogaleidae > Cheirogaleus > Cheirogaleus major. The sequence continues at coordinate 17,446 of CAUYPO010089996.1, forward strand.
ACACCCAAACCAATGCCTATGCAGTGTGTGCATGTGTGTGCATGTGTGTGTATTGAGTATGTTTCACTTTTTACTAAAAGAGAAGCGAGGCCTTATACTGCAAAGAGCAAGTGTTTTATAGATTCCATTCAATTTTATTTCAACTCATTATTTGTGTGGCCTTGTTTCTAAAATGGGACAATGACAGTAGTTCTCATAGTGTTGTTCAGGAAATGAAGTGAGAACCCCAGGGCTTGGCCCATGGTGCGGGGCGGGAGTGTCTCTTTCCTGTCCCCTCTCCCAGCTGCATCACACATCTGCTCCAGGTAGGTAGTTCTCACTGGCTGTTGAGGCAGCAGGGAGACAACATGCCCAGAAGACAGTTTACTTTTTCCAGACTATAATCTTTATGGGCTTCCAGGGTCATACATACAGTGGGTAGGAAGGAAATAGTGACTGATACTGCCTGAGGGATTTTTGAGCTTAAAGACACCTGGGTGTTCACCTAATTCAAATCCCTCATGTTTCAGAGAATAGTGCTCACAAGCAGGGACCGAGCCAGGATTCGTGCCCATTCAGTCGGGTTCATTTTTCTCCTACTCATGGTTTAGACACACATCCTTATTTTAGCCCTTTCTAAAGGTATCATTCTATAACTCTGATATCGGCACCTGTGAAAATCATAAAGTCAGCACAACAGTGATATAGTAAATGATGCAATTTCAAAAATATTAGGTTATAAAAATGTTTTTATGCTAACTCTGAGGTTTTTACTATGTGGCAGGCATTATATGCACGTTCTCACTCGAGCCTCACAACAGTTCAGTGCTGTCAAGACCATTATTACAGACGAGAAAACTGAGGCTTGGAGATACTGAATGGCTTGCCAAGATCACACTGCTGGGAAGCAGCAGAGCTGGGGCCCCAAAGCCAAAGTGACTGGCTCCCCAGTGGGCTCAGATAAAACAGCTCAAGCCAGACAATATTGTAACATTTCTGTTTAGTCTTAAGAGCTGCTTCTCTTGCTCCTTAGCTTGTTCAAGGATCTTGAAGACAACGAAAATGTATCTTCTGTATGATAACTATCAAATTCTGCTGATTTAACAGTTGCTAAATGGTCAAATAATATAGATCCATAATTTGGTGAGTTAGAAGAATTGCTCTCCTATGAATAAAAATGTTAGTGCATTAGCAGTAGCTGAGAAATGATTGTCATTCACTAAGCACTCTGGCATGAGATAGAAATAGAGAAATGCCTTCTAAGAAAAACAGTTTGGCAAAGAAGCTCTCCAGGGTGCTACCTCTTCCTAGTCATGCCTACTCCCTTCCCACCCACTACCTCAAAGCCCGGAAAGTGAGACTCTGTTCTCCTACTCTATAATCTTGCCATTTTGTGAATAATATATAACTGGCAGCATATAATATGTGACATTTTGAGATTGGGCTATTTTAACTCTGCTTAATGCCCTTGAGATACATAATACATTCAAGCCATTGCATGTAAATAGTTTGTTTCCTTTTTATTGGTGAGTTGTAATCTATGGTATTGATATACCACAGTGTATTTAACCATTCACCTGTTGATGGGCATTTGGGTTTTTTTTTTCCTGGTTTTTGGCTATTACAAATAAAAACTACTATAGACTCTCGTGTGCTGGTGTTTATGTCAAAATAAGTTTTGATCTTTCTGGGAAAAATGATCAGAAGTGCAATTGCCGAGTTGCATGACGAGGGTATGTTTAGTTTTTTAAGAAACTGAGAAACTATTTTCTAGAGTGGCTGTACCAGTTTTAGTGCAGTGTAAAAACTTTATTCCTTTTAAGTTTCTTTACCTTTTCTATTTACAATTGTTTTAAGTATTTCCTTTATGCACATTTCCTTTAACCACATCAGATGGTGTAATGTTTTTGCTTCAACTGTTGAATAGAATTTAGAAAACTCAAGAGGAGAAAGTGTCTATTGTACTTATGCCTATTTTTCCTCTTTCTGTTCTTCTTTCTTCTTTCTTGTTGTTTCCGGATTCTTCCTTAAATTATTTCTTTTCTGTTTCAAGAATTTTGTTTAGCCATTCTTTGAGGGTCTGCTGGTGACAAAAAGCTCTTAGTTTTCCTTCATTTGAGAATGTCTTGATTTCTCCTTCACTCCTGAAGGATATTTTCACAGAATACAAAATGCTATATTGACATTTCTTTTCTTTCGGCACTGGGAAAAAATGCTTTGTCACTTCCTTCTGGACTCCATGGTTTCTAATGAGACATCTACTATCATTTGAATTGTTTTTCCCGCCTATGGAAGGTGTTATTTCTCACAGCTTTCAAGAGTTTTTGTCTCTGTTTTTCAGAGGTTTGATTATGACATGTCTTGGCCTGATTTTATAGGATTTTTCTGATTTGAGATTTACTTAACTCCTTGAATCAGTAGGTTTGTGTGTTTTGCTAAATTTGGGAAATTTTCAGCCATTATTTCTTTGAATATTTTTTGGCTTCTCCCTTTTTCTCCTTTCCTTCTGGGGGTCATTACTACTCTGTGTGTGGCCTCAATTGACACCAAGGCAGAGAAGAGGGCTCATTACTACTGGGATATGGTCAAAGTCCCAGCTTCCCACTCAGCCTCCTCCGACCCCACCTTGGTGGGGTGCAGCGGGGGAAGGATGACTCTCACAGCCCGGTAAGGGTGGGCATCTGGGCTCCCCACTCATCTTTGCTGACTGAGATGGAATTGCAGTTTTTTCCATGGTGTTCGGCTGGAGTAGGGCAATTATTATTGAAAGATTGTTTTGTTTTCTAGGCTGCCCCTTTCCTGCTCCTTTGGCTAGAGAGAACAGGCTTTTCTTGGGGTTTTTGGTCTGTGCCCGTTAGCTTTCTGGGCTGTAATATTCTCCAGCAGCCAGTTGGAGGTGTGGGAGGGTTTCAAGTTTTTTAGTCAATCTGCCTCCCCACTACCTTTCAGTCTTCAGTGTCCTCCAAGACACCAGTACTTCAAATGGTCTGTTTAGTGCCCTCAAGTTTTTTATACCTCAAGACCATGCATTGTAGCATGGTATAGAAAGGATGGTGGAAAAGGGACAGTTGTGAATAGGGGAATGAAAAGGGGAACCCAGCATGATGCCCTGACTTCAGGGACTCTTCGGTAGTATTAGCATATTATATACATACTGGTATTTGGGATCTGGAAACTGATCATCTTATAATTATTCCTATCTCCATAACCCTTGGAAAGCCATCCTGTATACCTAAGAGGCATGAACCACAGTTGGAAGACAATATCCAAAATTACACACTAGTATGGATTTTAATTTCTTCCTTTTTTAATTTTAATTTTTATGTATGTTTAAATATATATAATGTATTAAAATAATGCATATGATTTATCATTAATTATATTTTCATATTGGGTGGTCTCATTTTTTAATGATTGGAATATTGGATCAAAGAACAGTGATCACTGATCTAAAAGGACAAAAAGGACTATGGCCACAATGTCTTTGGCCCTAAGACAAAACCCAGTTTTGAGTTAGTGAAGGGGAGAGTTAAGATTTCTGATGTGCTTATGAGCATGAAATTAGAGTGAGCAGAGATGGAGGTGAATCCAGACCTTTAAAACAGAATCAAAGGGAGAAGAAGTGGGGAGTAGTTGTTAGGGGCAGCAGAAATGTCCCAAGGCTTCCCTGTAGGGTACCTGGGAAGGAGGACAGGAGGCAGGCAGTTGGACACATGTATTCTTCCTCTCAAGTGACAGTAATAAAGAGGGCTTCACTCTGGGAACAGCGTGCTTTTCTGACTTGGTCTGCCAGGCTTGCATTAGTATTTGACAGTGTTAAACACTCCTCCACGACACCTTCCTCCTCACTCCTAACATGAATTCTGTGATAACTTGTCTTATGGATTTCCTATCTCTCAGGGCAGTCACTTTCTGTCAGCCCATTTGTTGTTTTCTCTTTCCTGTCTGTCCGAAAAACATTGTATATTGCAGGATTATAAGAGCTCTGTTTTTTAAAAAACTATTTTTAATATACTTAATTTTTTAAGAACCGTTTAGAGTCACAGAAAAATTCAGAAGATAGTACAGAGAGTTCCCATATACCCCACACCCAGTTTCCTCTATTACTAACAAATTAGTATGGCACATTTGTTATCATTTATGAGTCAATATTGATATATTATTATTGAAGTCCATTGTTTATTATTTCCTTTTTTTTTATGGGGTAGGAAGGAGATTTTGCAAGGAAGAGAAAGAGTCAGAATGGTAAAAGGAACACAAAGAGTCATCACAGAATAAATGGGACAAGGACATCAACAACTGTAAATGCCATGGTGAGCTAGGAAAGGGCTGAGGAAATATCCATTGGACTCAGCAGCTAGTATGGTTTTGGTGGCATGATGGGGAAGGAAATGAGACTGAAGTGGGCTGAGTAAACAAGTAAAAAAAAAACAGAAGTATAAATTATTCTTTACAAAAAACTTGGCATCACCAGGTAAGAAGGAGTAGAGTATCACTATCTTTACAGGGTCACTGTGCAAATTAAATCAAATCATGTATGTGTAAATCATAAAGAAGTTGTCACAGTAGAAGAAGCCCAGGCTTTGAAACAGATAAGCCTGATTCTAAGCCCAGCTATGCCACTTAAAAGCCAGTTTAACAAGAGCTCCATTTCCTCAGTTTTAAAATGGAAATATTATCAACCTAAGAGTCTATCGATGGATGAACAGATAAAGACATTGTGGTACGTACGTATACACAGTGGAGTATTACACAGCCACAAAAAGAATGAAATCCTGCCATTTGCAACAACATGGCTGGAACCGGAAAATATTATGTTAAGTGAAATAAACCAAGCACAGAAAGAAAAATCTCACATATTCTCACTCCTATGTGGGAGCTGAATATTAGAAACAATTGGATCTCATGGAGACAGAGAGTAGAATGACGGTTACCAGAAGCTAGGAAGGGCAGTGGGGAGTGAGGGATAAATAGGGGATGGTTAATGGGTACAAAAATATAGGTAGATAGAATAACAAAGTGACTATAATCAGCAATAAGTTAGGATATACTTGAACTAAAAAAGTGTAATTGGAATGTTCTTAACACAAAGAAACTGAGAAACACAAAATGCCTGAGGTGATACATACCCCAATTACCCTGATTTGATTAATACGCATTGTATGCCTGTAATCAAAACATCACATGTACCCTATAAAGATATAACTATTATGTACTCATAATAAATAAAAATTAAAAAAATAAAGAAATAAAATGGAAATATTTATTCAACTTTGAATGGTTGGCATCAGGATTAGTAATACATACGAATGCACTAGAACAATGCCTTGCATAAAAGATGGAGGACCATGCACTCTTAAAAGAAGATATTTTCCTATAAACTGGACTTTGCGGAAATGGAAGCGGAAACTTGTAAGCCACATAATCTCTAATGGAAAAAATTTGCAATGTTCACACTCTTTTATTAAGCCTGAGATTTTCTACATCTCTGTAGTTTTATACTTAGTTCTAGCTAAAAGAATATTTTCTAAATGTACCTGTTGCTCTCAGACAATAAGAGGTTATCATGTCAGGTGCGGTGTGATGGTAAGAAGCTAAGTAGTACAGTTATGAGGAAGGCTGGAACAAGACAATAAATCGTGTTATTTTGAGTTATCAGCTCCCAAGTCTGGTTTATACCTATTTTATAAAGGCTATTACTATCTTGTTTTATATTTTGTAACCCTAGAGTTGTCTTTGTGTGGTCGTTATTTTATATGTTGTTTTCTTTTCTTTTTTTTTTTTTTTTGAGACAGAGTCTCACTTGGTTGCCTGGGCTAGAGTGCCATGGCGTCAGCCTAGCTCACAGCAACCTCAAACTCCTGGGCTCAAGTGATCCTCCTGCCTCAGCCTCCCAGGTAGCTGGGACTACAGGCATGCGCCACCATGCCCAGCTAATTTTTTCTATATATATTTTTTAGTTGGCCAATTAATTTCTTTCTATTTATAGTAGAGACGGGGTCTCGCTCTTGCTCAGGCTGGTTTCGAACTCTTGACCTTGAGCAATCTGCCCGCCTCGGCTTCCCAGAGTGCTAGGATTACAGGCATGAGCCACCGCACCTGGCCTGTTGTTTTTTTTTTTAATTCAAGTACTTTTGATCCATAGTTGGTTGAATCCACGGATGCAAAACCCATGGATACAAAGGACTAACTGTATACATGTTATTTAGCAATATGAACATAAGTACCAGAAAAAACAGCTGAAGGAATAATTGCCTCTGGGAACTGATGTTAAGGTGTTTAGGTTTAGGGACAAGGGACTACCAATTTTATTAAAAACCTTCAGAACTGGGCCTGGCATGGTGGCTCATACCTGTAGTCCTAGCACTCTGGGAAGCTGAGGCGGGAGGATCACTCAAGGTCAGGAGTTCGAAACCAGCCTGAGCAAGAGTGAGACCCTGTCTCTACTAAAAATACAAAGAAATTAATTGGCCAACTAAAAATATACAGAAAAAAAATTAGCCGGGCATGGTGGCACATGCCTGTAGTCCCAGCTACTCGGGAGCCTGAGGCAGAAGGATCACTTGAGTCCAGGAGTTTGAGGTTGCTGTGAGATAGACTGACGCCACAGCACTATAGCCCAGGCAACACAGTGAGACTCTGTCTCAAAAAAAAAAATAGAAAAATTAGCTGGGCATGGTGGCACGCGCCTGTAGTCCCAGCTACTCGGGAGGCTAAGGCAGGAGGATCGCTTGAACCCCGGAGTTTGAGGTTGCTGTGAGCTAAGCTGATGCTACGGCACTCTAGCCCAGGAGACAGAGCAAGATTCCATCTCAAAAAAAAAAAAAAAAAACCTTCAGAACTGTTTAACTTTTTAAAGTATAAATAGGTATATTTGGATGTTTCTTCTTAGAACATCTTTTTGCCCAGTACATGGTAACATATACCATTTTAGACCTATATACACATTTTAGACATATATATGCATTTTACACATATATTTTAAAAAACTTTTTAAGCTGGCCAATGATTATATGGCTTAAACCGACTACAAAAAAATGCTAATTCTTAAGTTCATTTTCACAAGCCTCATGTTTTAATGGTTGTGAAACAACTCCTGTGTCTTTAGACAATCCTAACATGCTGTACCTATATGAGAATTATTTACATTTACTTACTACTTGTTGCAAAAAGGAAATTAAAAATCAAAATACTCAAACCTCAAGTTGCAAAAACTTAGGAACTTCCCATGTAAGAAGAGTCTTGAGTAAGATATTCGTAAAAGGACAGAAAAATTGGAGATTCATCTAGTTTTCTTAGAATCTATGCCCTGCAGCTAGAAATAGAATTAAGTACATTACCATCAGAGGAATACCCAGTGAGGCCTCCAAAAATGACCAGCACATAGCTGACATCAAGCTCCCTCATGATCTCATAGGCTTTTTCCTCTGTGGATGCCATTGCCTAGAAAAACAAATGTACAATTCTCAGAGCAAAATCCCAAGTCATACGATCACCTCAGGGAGACATACTTCCCAACGGACTTTGCACACCAAACACTCAAATGATCCCTTACCTGCCCTACTCGAGAAATATGGGTATTATTCCATGTGTTATTGTCCACTAAAATTGTCCGATTTGCCATAGCTGTAATCTGGTAGCCATAATCCCACCATGACATGACCTTGGCATCCTGAAAGAATGGGAAATTGAAATAACAGGTTTCTCACTGCAAGAGAAGTAGAAGGGCATCTTTGGTCTGACAGAAGTAAAGCCTGGCTAATTAATCACTTTCTCCATGCAATTTCTCGAATGCCTAACCAGAATATAAATCCTAGCACCTGGTCCTCCAATCATAAGCAATCATAAAATCTTAGCACAAACTACATATAATCTAACATTCCCAACACTTTAATCCCAGATCACTTTATACAAACAAGCATAATGGGGTGGGAGGTGTGGAAGATTGTACAACATAACCAAATAAATAGCCTATCGTCATTAGATGATTTTATTAAATAAACCTTTTAACAATATCACAAAAATTAGTTATGGTAAAAAATTAGTTATTATAAAGATGAGGTAGAAACACAAATCAAGGGATATGATGGACAAAGATTAAGAGATTCTTAAAGTTTTGACTCCTAATGAATTTAATTCAGAAATGCTATTCCCTATGAGTATTGCAAAGGAAATCACTTCAGATCCTCAAAAGGTACAAACTAAAATGTTAAAAGTAGTTATCATTAGGTGATTACTTTATATAAGATTTATATCTTTTTTCTTGTTTTTATCTTCTGATTTTTCTATAGCGAAAGTGTATAATGTTTTTCTTCTTTTATAATTGGGATGGTATACCTCATGTTAAAATCACCATGTCAATAAAAAGTATCCAAGCAAAGTCTAGATAATTATCAGTAAGTGTCACTGTAAAAGAAATCCCCAAATTGAATGGAGGCTGACCTTTAAGGCTCATTCAAGAGTAGGGTTCCAAAGTTCCAATTTCATCAAGCTTTCCATATATCTAAAAGCTATGATTCACTACAAGATCAAATGTCTCCCCCTTCACCTCTACCCCACAATCCCACTCCTCTTAAATCTTCACCTCTGGTGTATTGTGACGAAGCCAATAATATGCTTCTCGGAAGTCATCAAAAATGATCCTACTGCCATCCCCACCTCTGGCAGACAGCACGATGGAAGGAGAAGAGTAAGCCTCACTGGTCACCCAGGTTGAATGAAAGGTATAGGTGATGAGAAAGAAAGCCATGACCAATATCATTCCACTTGCCACCTAAATAAGGAAGAAGAATTGTGTAGTAAACCAAACTAAATTTACACAACACAGGACAGCTTCTTACACACAATCAATAATGTAGATGATATGAAACAAAATAAGTCAGGGGCTATATGAGTGAATTCTGACCACCTATGACAGTGTTCTACTCTCCCACTCAAACACATACATGCATGTGCACACGCACACACATACACACAGTTTCCCAAGCCTTTTCTTAGTGTTAATTCTCACTTCATTCTTAATAGGGTAAGTAGAATCCTGTTGCTTCTTGCTCTTCTTGTCAGGACGACTTATGTCCAGATTCTTCATATATGTGGACAGCACCTGAGAGACTCCAATGCCAGAAAGAATGCACATAACAGGTGCCAACACTAGCATTAGACGCACCTAACAGAGAAAGGAAGCATGATCAGTCCAATCAGTATTTTATAAATTACAGATTTCAACGTATTAGATAAGACATCAATTTAAAGGTCTGCATCAAACATGACTTTCCCATGAAAGAAGAGAAAACACTTAATACTTGATAGAAGTGTATATTTCTTAAACTTTGTTTCAGTTATATATATGTACATATGTATGTGTACATTAAGTAATGATATGATATAAAATATATTTCTTAACTGTGGTTTGGGATCAAAAAACTGTAAGAAATACTGTTTTACTACGATATATAAAAGTCCCTCCTCTCTTTTAATAATCTAGCACTGGGTAATCCTCCCATGCCTTCAAGAAAAAAACAACAACAAAAAAAATCTCCATTTTTACTTTTTATTTTTTTTAATAGACAGGACCATACTCTGTCACCCAGCTTGGAGTACAGTGGTGTGATCATAGCTCACTGTTACCTCAGAATCCTGAGATGAAGCAATCCTCCTACCTCGGCCTCCCAAGTAGCTAGCTGGGACTAGAGGCACACACACCACACCTGGCTAATTTTTTTACTTTTTGGAAAAAGAGGGTCTCATGTTGCCCAGGCTGGTCTCAAACTCCTAGACTCAAGCAATCCTCCCAGGTTGGCCTCTCAAAGTACTGGGAATGCAAGCATAAGCCACCACACCCAGTCCATTATCTCCATGTTTAAGACACCCAGGGTCATAGTCTTCAACAAAGTACAAAAGTGCCTCTTACGAAAGGTTACAAATCCAAGAAAGTTGGACCCTACAACCAGAATGTATGAGTGTCTCATACATTTCTGGGAAGGATCAACAATATGCAGCTTTACAACTCATCCCCTCAAATGCTCAGCACAATTATCAGCACTTTCTGAATCTTGCCAGGCAGAAAAAACAAAGCATCTGAGTTAGGAATGAAGTTTGCTAGGACTGGGGCATTCCTCACCATTACAGCTGAAAAGTACATGCTGGTCACACCATACATGATGATAAAAATCCGGGCATCAGACAGGTTGCTAAAGCAGTAATAGAGGCCAACTACAAAAGAGGGAAGGAGAAGTAAGCAGCTGAGTCCTGTAGGTAGACACCTACAAGGGAAAGTATCTGTATTACATGACTGAATGATTCCACACATTAACCCAGCAATTCCACTTCCAGGAATTTATCCTAAAAAAACAACCATAGATATGTGCAAAAATGTTTATTTACTACAGCACTCCTTAAAGTAGCCAAAAGTCAGAAACTACCTAAATGTCCTACAATAAGGATCTAGTTAATTACAATACATTTATAAAATGGAATATATTAATTAAAACATTGCTGCTTGAGATTATGGACCATTTGCCTTCTTACACACCTTGACAAATCTCTGTACTTTAAAAAAACTAACAAATAATATTATCTTAAATATTTCTACAAAATACTAAATAACAGAAAAACTGATTCTTTATGAAGAAGTCCAAAAAAACTATATAATCTCCTTCTTATTCAATAAATAACTAGACGACTATATATCAAAATGTTAATATTTGACATTTGATGTTATAGTGCATCATACAGCTTTTAGATGGGTGGAAAGCTTGGTGGAATTGAAACTTTGGAACCCTAGACTTGAATGAGCATTAAAGGTCAACCTGTATTCAATTCGGGAATTTCTTTTATAGCTAGAGATGGGAGGTGAGAACTCTTACTACTTTTACCTTTTCATTTTTTACTTCTCTCTATATATATTTTTTATAATACACAAATAACTTCAGAATAAGAAAAAAGAAAGTAAGAGTTATTTTATCAAAGAAAAAGACCACTAACACTGGTAAATTCTAAAACACATCTGGAATAGCCAGAAGATAACTTAGATTGAAGAGGTTTTACAATCAGCAGTGCTCATTATGGAACTTCAATACTGTCAAGAGGAGAAACAGGGGTAGAAGGGAAGGCATACACTACAAGTACTAAAAAAAAAAAAAAAACAAAAAAAAACCCACTAAATAAAAATTAGAGTTGAATTTTAACTTATAACACAAATGAACAGAAAACTATGAGTCTCTAAGCCTATATCTGAGTCTATGAGCCAATATCTACAACTGTTCAACTTCTGACTTCTACTCAGCTT